>NIUQ01005640.1:0-10314 GCA_002796945.1 Plectus sambesii
GCCAACCAACGCCGTGCATCCGTAACAAAAAAATCAATGATTCTTCAGCGTTAGTTCGCCATCATCAGTCGAATTTCGACCAAAGAAAGTCGTGAGAAACTGGACAACATTAAAGGGAAGAAGACAACTGTACGCGATAATTAAAGTCATATGCGGAAACAAGTACACTTGGTAGTGCGGCCGCAAAAATACGCGACGAGAAATAGCGTGCGGATATTAATCGCTGTTGCTACGTAACAAAGGCGGTTGCTAGGCAACACCTGATAACGATTGCGTAATACTTCCCGTCGCGTACGTTTGCGGCAGCGCTAAAAACGAGTGCAGTCCGACGCACAGAATTTGACGGCCGTAAATACCTTACGCTAACACTGAGACAAATAAGGGAAAACAATTAAATCGTCCAAAAGTTTTGGAACGATAACATTTATGTATCCGCGTGAATTCAGCCATTCCAAATGAAACTTTCCTATGGGCGCGCTTTACTCTGCAAGCGCCATAAATGTCATAAATTTTCAGATTTGCGCTTAGCCGTCATTTTGATGCGTCGGACTATACTAGCAACAGGTAGAAGGAGACCGCGCGCGCAACGAGTCATGAAGCTGTAGGTCATCGTGGATGCGGACTTGTTTGGTCCGCAGGGAGCACAACGGAGAAGAGAAGTAACAAGAAAGAGCGCACTTGGTTGATTGCAGCAAAATCGTAGGCGAGCGAACAGCGAGCGTATAACCGCGGATATACCCGTGCTATACCATCGCTTGTGTCAAGGGTTGTCTTGGTGACTCTGACTGAAAAATTTACTCTTTTTATTTTTCTCGTTCAGCTTTGGAAAACAGTTCATTTTATTTTTTTTCATGACCACGTTCACTATTTTCCTAGGAACTAAGAAAGATGTTCTTTTATGTTTTCAAAAGTAGACTTGACCATGGATCGAATTCATTAAGGTTGAGAGAGGTAGTCCAAGATGGCGAACCGCAATAAATCCTGGGGACCCACTGCTGAATTTTCAATAACCCGTAAGTTTAATATGTTATACAAAATACTATTTGAGCTGATATAGATGAATACGGCACCCCATATGTGAAGGAAGTGAAAGTCTTCTGTCCGAAAGGAAGTAAAGCGGTATTTATAATTTTGGTAATCTCAAATTAACTTGAAAGCACACAGGGGAGGTCGAATTAAAAATGCTAATTTATATACACGCAAAATGGAGTGAAATGCTCACCACATAGCCATCGTTCATGGCCGGACCGGTGGGATTGTAGGTCTCCGCGTCGAGAGACAACTTCAGTCCACCGTTGGCACCCGAAGCAGCTGCAAAAGGCGAACCGTATTTCTCCTAGACACCGCTAATAATCGCCAAGTCTTACGGTCAAAGATATCAGGATCGGAGTCGGTCTCTTCGACAGTCCGACGGTAGACGGGATTGTCGAAGTTGAGAGTACGCAGGGGTATTGACCGCCGACGATACCAAACATAGCCGGCCTGAATATCACGTTCATAATACGTAAGCGTACTTGAAAGGGGAGGAAAGAAGGAGGACCTTCGGGGATGGGACTTTGGAGATTGGAATGGTGCAATTTTGAAGAATTTTAAGTCAAAGTTTCACGATACTCATATAATTTCGAAAGTTTCCAGCGATCAGGCTTACTTTACAATATATGTACTGTTTCAAATTAAATAAGGACGCTTTCAAAACTGAAAAGGACATATCCTATGTTGATATGACTCGGTACAATGTCCTTCTTGATTTAAAAAACTTCCTTATTAACACATTCACAATGTACATGACCGGTCATGCACGCGGTGACTGCCATTTCGGACCGTGTGCATGATCGGTCATGCACGATGATGCAGTGCTTGTATAGAAGATGAAAATCATCATTTGTCATCATCAAATCAGCACACACGCGCTGTGTAAAAAAACGCCGCGGTCCCAAGCGACAGTTTTCCGAATACACGCGCGGTCGTGAATGTGTTAATGTAAAAATAGCATAGAAACAATCAACTCATCATTCGATATAGAGGCAATACAGGGAAGCCATTTAAGGAAGTGAATATCCGCAATGCGGAAGAATCCCCATTAGAGCCATTATAAGTAAAAAAATCAAAGTTCCACTGACCAGCAGCGAAACGAGTGAAAGGATGAGCAAGATGGAGAAGGTAGTGAACGCCATCGTCCCTTGCTGCTTCGGCTGCGCTTGACCAGCTGAAACAAATGCCGCTTTTAGCATATAAATGAATAATGCATTTAACACGATCCTAATTCTCAAAAATTTTCGATCAGTAAGATGGTCAGCCGCATGGAGTAATTCGTAAAAATGTTTTTCAAGATGTATCATCTTTCGTGATGAGACACTGATTTGATTGCCGACAATCATAATCAACATTTCATTCATACGTACAAGAGGAAGTAAAATTGTAGGGTATTATCTATAGAAGCCGTTCGCCCCCGGACGCATCCCTCTTGACCTTACTGATGAAAATATTTCGAGTAAACAGTATTCAAATATAGAAACTGCTTCTCTCCCTCTACCAATGTAAACAAGCGTGCATGTGACCAACGAAATAGGAATAAATTTTTTTGACAGGAAACGAGAGAATAAAGCAGTACATGAAGCGAATAAATGCACAACTAATAACAAAACAACGGTAAACAAACCAATGTTCTCGGCTTTGCCATTGCTGGCCTTCTCATTCGAACTGTCCGCTCGCGATTCACCGGATGACGACCCTAAATAGGACAAAAATACCGTAACCCATTGGGAAAAGCCAGAACAAATATAGTTATAAGTTTTAAGAGGCAGCTGTAGTTGAGGCGGTGGTATAAAGGAGATGAGAGCAAAGCGCAAAAAGGAATTTAAAGGAGAACTGCGTTCACCCCTAGCAGTGAAATCTCGAAATATATTAATTACCGTGTTCGAATAGCCGCCTTTGAAGGCGTCTGCTATAGCTGTCATTAGCTAACGGCCAAGCGGCTAACACCAATCAACGATGCATTTCTCACTGCCAGGGCTGACTGCAGTTCCCGCTTAATCGGCAGGTAACCAACGCCGATCGATAAAGCAAAAGCAAGCAAAGGTAGGTTGAGAAGAAGTGAAAAGACAGAGGGCAAAACAAAAGCAGAACCAGTTAGGTGACTCGGTGTACGGACGGTGGTAGAGTAATGGAATTCATCGGGGTCAATCATTGGCGTTGTGTATCTCGTCCGAGGGATGAGAGGCGTGGTTGTCCTCCTAACAGTTGTCGTTGTCGCCGTAGTCGATGCACTCGCGACAACAGCAGCAGTAGTAGTATTCGGGATGGAGGGTGTAGTGCTGTTAGCGCTCGAGTTGACAACGGCCACGATAGCTGCATCCATATTTCCCGTAGTTACTCTACCTTGCGAACCTGAAAACACGCCTCTCTCTAAAAGCTCAAGCCGGCGCATGCAAAGAAAAGCAAGAAAAGACGTCAACTAAAAGGAAAGCAAGCATAAACAAAGGACGAAGCGAAGGAGGTTGGTGGGTGTGTAGGTGAAATGGAGACAGACTGCGCGATAAAGAAATGCGGCAAAAGCAAAAGACTGCGCACGTACCTTCTTGCACGCACTGGTTGCTGTCAGACGAGGACGATCTGTAGCCGTCACGGCAAAGGCACGAATACGCAGGCGCCACCAGGCTCTTTAGAACATCTCTCAGCTGCTCCGGAGTTCTCACTTTGCCCTTTTCCACCGGCTCCGGCATATCTTCCGCTGAAAATCTCACTAATAACGCCATGTATTGTAGTCAAAATATCTGTTATTCACAAAGCGCCCATGGGAGTAAAGTAGTAAGGAGTTGGATAGCGCACTTATCGTTGCGACAACAACGTTATGTGACGCGGAAACAAGGGGGAACGATGGGCTAGTCAAACCTCGTCGCTACGAGACCAAATAATTTTTTCTTCACTGAAGAAGTGATGAGCACAATTAAAATACCGTCCATTTTACGGAAGCAATATTTTATTTTATAATTTTCCCTAATTTTCAGGCAAAAAAGAAAAAACATACGAATATGCGGCCGCGGAAGGCAGAGATCGGAGCAGGGGTGGTTGGCGCACTTGTTGGGCAGGTCAGGCTGGGTAACCTCGTGGTAGACACGAACCGTCATCGGGCCAGACACTCCTCGCACAACCTAAATCGCAAGAGATTAGCAAAGTACATTGAGCGCCTGACGACGAAACTAACCGATCGTAAATCTGCTCCAGTGAACTTGTTGACAGTGAGGACGCCTTCCTGGTCCCAGTCGGTCCAGTACAATTGCTCCTAAGAGTCGATTTGCACTTTAGATTGAAAAAAGATGACTGGATATCAAATTAATTACCTCGAACAAACTCAGCGAGAAGGGATGCTTCAAAGTGCTCCACGATTGGAGGATCATGCGCTGGTCGTTGCCCCAATAGCCGGCACTAAAAAGCACATCGTTATATTCGCATACGTAAGAGCGTTGAGCATTGAGGAAGGAGGTGGAGAGAAAACGAATACATGTCTTGTGCAGGATACGGAGGTATCTACTTTTTGAGCCGGCTAACTTTGAAGGAATAACATGTTTGCGCATCGTAATCAAAAACCTATTACAGCAGAAGGAATGAACTTTTCACAACGAAAAGCAGTGCCGTTCTTTGCACAATAGGCTTTAATAAAACTACACTTCATGAGTATTTGAGGCGACAGCGGCATACCGAAAGAACCCCCCTCCCCTCTACCGCTACTATCTTTTCTGACGGAAAAATATAGACTATCAATAAAAAAATAGATCCTAAAAATAGCGAGTATAAGACTCAAAGCAGTAATTTACCTGGAGATCATTTTCATTTTGGCATCGGCCCAGTAGATGCGCTGTTCTAGAATGTCGACAGCCAGGCCGTTGGGCCACTTGATGAGCTCGCCAGTGACGATCGCCTTGCGCGACGAACCGTCCATGCCGGCGCGTTCGATGCGCGCCTCGTCTCCCCAATCCGTCCAGAAAATCAATCTAAAAAGAGATCCACAAAGTTATTCTATAGTCCATCCAGAATATCAATCTAAAAATCGATCATCCCATCATGCAGTCACTCGCAGCAACGCCAGTCAACCGCGATCATTAAAATATCGCACATCACCTCCATTACACTGCTCGCATGAATGCAACCAAACAAACATACTCATGCAAATGTTAATCATTCTCAGTGAAAACAGTGTTTTCGCATCAAAGAGCTAGCTAATCATTGCCAACTACGGCACCTGGCGAGATTTCTCGTTATTGATCGGCAAATTTAGACTATAACCCGCCCTTACAAAACCGAGTAATCAACGATGCACCGAGAATGAGGCGCCAATCCAGAAATACTACAAAGACTACTAAAGAAAAGAACGAAACATCATACGAACCCGGCGAATGGATCGACGGCGATAGCTCGGGGTTCGTCGAGGTCCTTGTCGAAGAGAGTGCGTCGATGGCGAGTCGGAAGATGGATCACGCTGATCTTGTCGAGTCCCGTGTCGGTCCAGAACAGCAGGTCGTGAACCCAGTCGACTGCGAGGCCGTCGGGCGTCGAGACGTCGTGGGAGACGAGCGAGATGTTCTTTCCGTCTTGGCATTGCGTCACGTTTTGCAGCATTGTTTCGTTGCCCATGTGACAGCTAAAAAAGGCGCATTGTTATCGTGCAGATAAGGTAGGAGAGTTACATTTCGCGTACTTTAGCCTGCGTATCGCAGACCTACTCACACCCATTTTCATGCGCGGACAGCAAATTCCTTAGCCCAAGCACTGAAAAGGTAGGCAGTCTGCGATAATTTGCGCTACACTATAGTTTAAGGTCCATAGAAAGAAAAACAATTACCCCTGCGTTAATTATGACACTAGAGAAAGTACTCAATATTAAATTGATCGGATATTTTCCCATTTCATTAAACTGTTGTGATTAACGTATTGCGCGCGCAGAGATCGATCAGTCATGGTTCGGATTCTGCCGATAAATCATCGCGCTTGCAATACCTAATGCCGCAATCGCAACAACTGTACAAAATAGACTCACATCATAATTTTCTCTTGAGAGACGTCGGACCAGATGAGTGTGTTGTTTCGGACGAGGAAGTCCATAGCGACGGCCGATTCAAGCTGAGTGATGAGAGGCATATACTCGCTGGTGATGAGGTCGACTTGACGGATGGTGGCGCGATTGGAGAGGAGGAGTTTGGGATCGGCGCCGCGAGCACGGCAGCTGTGCATGTCCCCTTGAAGGACGTAGTCGTGATGACACGAGCACTTGAAGCTGCCCGGCGTGTTCTCGCATTTCTGCGAGCACCTTCCCGGTATCAAACACTCGTTTACGTCTGAAAATCAACATTTACTCTCTTTAAGGCGTCGTACAGGAGTAGGCTGATCAATGTGGCCGAAGATTGCTATAGATATAAATTGAATTTTAATTAAGACACCATTCAATTCAACACAAGACATGTTCCAATTCAGAGAGGAAAACGTCGCCTTCTATATTAGGTGTCCTTATTAAAGTCGAAAAAAGGTATATAATGCTAAACGCCAAACAGTAGACAGTTCATATTGGGTTGAACCTTGATGTACAAAATTCGAGGAAATTCTGTGATTTAATTTCCCCGATACCACCCCCTCGAACTCCCGAATCGAATCCAAGCCCTTATTCCATGCCTGAATTTCTAGCATATCGATTGATCAGTGAAAGAGTGGTGGAAGGTATATATAACTGCGTCACGCAACTTGTAAACAGTCTCAAAGATGCGATTATCCTGAGACACAACAGATGTGCGTTATCACTCACCGACGCATTCATCGGTCGCTTCAGTAGCATTAAAGCCACGCGCACACGTACACACTTTTCCGGCCTTTCCAGACGCCGGGCGGCAGCTGCAATTGCTAGAGCCGGCCTTGCACAATCCTGAAATCCACGCTAATCCTGAAACTTTCAACCAAGAGATGCGACCATCGCACGTACCTTGATCCTTCGAGCACTTGTCGGCGTTTTCGTCGACGGCGTTGGGGCAGTCGGCTTTGCCGTCGCACACCTTCGCGTACTCGAGACATATTCCTCCGCCGCAATCATAAAGTCCATAATTGCACTTTTTCGGTCCGGCTGAAGAAATATAATCGTAAGGTACAAGTAAATGTAGTGCTGGTCCCGTAAAGATAAGTGAATAGTGTGGACGACGCAGCGAATGTGCTCTATTTAGTTTCACCACTCTGCGTGCTACGCTGTTCCCTATGACTCTTCGTTGCTGATTAAGAATTTTTGACCTACGAGTTTAGATTAGCGGCGTAGATTTGAGTTAAAGGAAGAGAGCAGTCTACCGACTAGAACGACGATTCACGTCGGACCCCCGTGAAAACATGCGCAACGCGTACCACCAGACAAACACACGTCATAAGCTATGCTACTGGGTCAAAGTGCCAAGTACAATGATTAGGGTTAGAATCGCGTGTTGCAGTAGCGAATGAAGAATGGTCAACAATCTCTTTTTTATAATCTCATGATTCAGCTTATTTCCGAGTCTTCGACAAGATCTGCGGTCAGCTTTATGATTCATAAACTAAAATCAGGAATGGTGCTCCTTCACCCTTCTGCATCCCCGAATTTTTGTGCAAGACCGGGGACTTCTTAAGTAGCTTCAGCTCTCTTCTGTACAACCGCGATTTGATCGAAAAACTCACTAGAATGGGCGGTACAATTCTGCTCGTCGCTTCCGTCGTGGCATTCCTCCAGCCCGTTGCATCTAAGAACGGCGTCTATGCAGGCGCCATCATTGCAACGGAACTTGGTGTCCGGGTCGCAGGTTGTCTTTTCCTTATCCGGACCTGCAAGTTGTCTTATGATTNCCAGCGAGATTTCACGTTACTGATCAAAAATTTGAATCATAAATGTCCCGCTCTCATTTTCTGCTTCAAATGACACATATTTATCCCGTAGTAACGTACATGTTTGGGAATCTTCATCGCTGCCATCTGGACAATCGTTGTCGTTGTCGCACTTCCATGCCAAGTTGATGCAGTGATCGCCCGTGCGACAAGCAAATTCCTGAAGCACATTCTTGTTGAGAATAAACAATTAAAGCTCCCTATTGGTTGGCGCTTTATCGGGGACTGGAAATTGTGGGGGATCACAGTAATGAAGGCATATGGAAGTCAAAACTGATCAAATTTAATTCACTCTCGACCTTCTCTCGAGTCACCATATTATTCATAAATTGAATTGACATCTAGCATGTGTCAGTTTGTTTGCAAATGCTCTTTCTGAGACAGAGAGAAATGATAACTGCAAAGAGGGGGATATGATGACGAGGAAGGCGTTTCGGTGGCTGTAACAATCTAATAAACGTATGTCATACATGAGACTTGCAATTGCGCGCATGTAGTCGTTCATTCTTATCGGTCAGAGATGGGATTTCCTCGGCTTTGCACTCCTGCTCATCCGATCCGTCGATGCAGTCATGTTCGCCATCGCAGCGCCATTTAGCCGGAATGCAGAACTTGTTCGACTTGCACTGCAAACACTTTCCTTTATACACTTTCATATTAATCAAGAAGGGGAGAAGAACTGAGGGAACGTGAGATCGCAATGATATAGTCGCTGCCATTCAGTTTCGTAAATTTACCAAGCGAAATTAAACCTCAGCGCTATTATAAATCCAGCACCCCGTGGAAATGCGCCGCGAAGTTCGATGATGAGAAAACAATAAGCAAAACACATACGGTGAATTGACTTGTCCCACAGCTGCGATCACATTCCTTTTCATCCGATCCGTCGCCACAATCGTTGTCTCCATCGCATTTCCACTGGGAAAAGATGCAAATATCGTTGTCACACCTAAAAGAGTCAGTCTTTTTTTCGTAGGCAGGCGGTATAATTTCATGCGAGAATCAAAATGTATCCCCTATGAAATGAAAGAAGTTGCTTACTTAAATTCCTCGTGTCTGCAGGTCTTATTCTGAAACGCGGCGGTACAATTGGCCTCATCGGATCCGTCGGCGCAATCCGCCTGCAAAAAAAGCGCATGAGAAACGTGGCAAAGAGGCTGTAAAATCGATCTTACGTGATGGTCACACTTCCAGGAGAGGGGAATGCAAATTTTCACAGCCGGCTGACCAGGCATAACACCGCATTCATGCTGAAGAGGACTACATGTCCGCTCTGGAATAAAATTGCGATTAGCGCTGTAATGGACGTAAAAAATCCCCCCTACCCAAAGTCGCCTTCTCTCTGCCTTTCCACTAGGGTTTCAACCCTAATTGACACACGCTATCTTGTCAATTCATTTCATAAATGGCACAATGACTCATAAATCCAATATGTCAATTTCAATTCATCAACCATTGACGCCTAACCGTCTTCAAAACCGTCCTCCCCACTAAAAACGCACAATATCTGGACTGGTTGTCACACTATGCGAATCGCTGACAAAAAACAACTGCCAGGGAGAGAAAAGCCCAGTCGAGAAAAGAATACAAGAATGAATCCATTTTTCGCCCCTACACTCGTAGCGAGCGGGCATTGGAGATGGGATAAGGCGACAAGGAAGATATTATCAATTACCAGAGCAGCCGCTCTCGTCGGACTGATCGTCGCAGTCGAACTCTCCGTCGCATTGCCATTTCTTCGGGATGCACTTCGGTCGCGCGTTGCGGTCCGCCAGCGGGTTGTGGAACCGCAAGTGACCACTGGTCGCCCCCGTTCCATCTTTGCATTGGAATTCATCCGACGTACAAGCAGTAGACTCTGCAAAAAAGCATCACATATCATACTGTCAAGTCTCTTTGCTTGCGTTATGTCATCTTTGTACTATTTCCACTTCAAAAGCACACTGATTAAATCGAAATGTACATCTTCTAACCCGAATTGGACACTTGAATTATTTTCACAGCAAAGTGTCCTCGATGTTATGGAAAGTGTGCTTATCGAAGTGGAATTTTATTAAGGCCAAAAGATCGTAAACAACTGCTCCTCAAAAAGATAGATATCGCATGATCTAGTTAAGAAGTATTGCGTTTTTCCTGTCGAATAACACCCCTTCTTTTCGACGCATAAGCACGGCCTTAAGCGTGAAATCGGCTTTTCAGTCACGCATCTCTATTATAAATGAAGTGTCTTTGATCCTAAAAAATCTCCCCATCATACTCCCTAACAAGTCGTTATTATGCTCAACATGCTGAATGGTACGTCTCCTTTCGAAAACATAAGTAGGGCCGAATGTTTCCATTGCGCTTACACCACTTTCAAGATCGCTACACTGCTTGTGTTTCCTTGCGATCGACAATTTCAAACAACGCGATGCAAGGGAAAATCGACGT
>NIUQ01005641.1:0-10291 GCA_002796945.1 Plectus sambesii
TGCTTTTAGGCAGACTCCATTGGATACTAGAGCATTTTATGGCCGTTTAATGGCCCTCTTGAAGCAAACAATAAAATGGCGGCAGCACATAGCATCGTAGCACGAAATAGCACTGGTGATTAAGAGGAATCGTATAAACAATTGAATCCAATCCACTCTCGCGCTTCCTCCATCTACAATGCTACAGTTGACCACGACTAATGTCAGTGTATCAACAATGCGCATTTTTTGCATAAAGGAAAATGCAGAGATGTAATTTCATTTCCACATTTTGCATTTACATTAGTTTTATTAAGTTAGCTTGTGAGAGAGTGGAGGTGGCGGCGGCGCACGAAGAAGAAATTTCGTTTGACTGAGCGGGCTGGCTCGGAGGAGGAAGAGGAGGAGGAGGAGGAGGAGTACGGTCCACGGGGGTCGGTTATTAGTGCCCCAGGGTTCCTGCCGCCGCCTCCTTTGCTCTCAACCGCGCGCGCGCGCCACGCGTTTCATCTCGCCTTCGGGATGGTGCCGTGTCGGACTGGCCGACTATATTGATTGTTTGTTGACGGAAGACGCCTGCGCCAAGGGGATTGAGATCTTTACTGATTGATGCGATTCGCTCAGTCAGTCGGCAGCGCCACCCCACAACAACCTATTGGAGGCCACTGCTATATCGAGTGGAATGTTGAGTGGACGATACATCGGTCAAACGGAGACGGCAGAAGAGGTTCGAGTAATTTGATAAATCGCTACCGGGGTGGAATAAAGCAATCAACTTTCATCATAGCTCAGGTAATTAGATAGGGGGAGTATATTACCGATATTAGATGTGACTATCTACTTTGACTCCGCTTGAGAGACGTTTCAATTGGGATGTTTGTAATGTGACTAGATTGAAATAGCCTAGTAATGAACCAATCAAAGCAAAGGTGTACGGTATTACGTAACATTTTGAACACGTTAATAATAACGATTGACCGAGTACGGATCGCTTGCCTACCTAATTACGCTTGGCATCATAATTAACGCACTCTCGTGACTGGGAACACTGGATATATCCGCTCTATCCTCCGCGCCCACTAAAGCTCGCCAACTCTAAAAAACGATTCCATTTCCTAAATTTCAACCAATCCGAGCCAATCGCTATGACATCATTTGGAAGCCACTGAAACAGAAATGAGATTCTTTCACAATGTGCCAACAAATTTAAGTCAAAGCTCTGTTACTCTTGTATAATTCAAGTAATAGTATGCCTAAATTGTAATCAAGTGATCCCATCAAAGTTAAATCAATGTCATTCAAAGAGATCTATGCTGAAAGAGGGCTCTAGGCGCGGCAGAATAATAATGGCAACATTTGCTTGCGCCAAAGATATTCACGGGAAGACACGGATGATAGAGGTATATTAAGGTAGATGTCAGTATTAAGAGGCGTTCGCGGACAGCTGCTGGTAGGAGCCGACACCTGCATTCTGCCAAACCACCGGCGGCGATAGCAGGAGGTGGCATAAGGGAACAGACCTGGCCGGTGTCAGCCGCAGCAGCTGTTATCAATAGCAAGTTTTATTCCTGTCCGCCGAATCTTCGTAGCTCGTCGAATACCTTCCGCAACGCCACCACTCTGTCTGCATTGCAGTCAATTGTGGCTGTCTAGGACCTGTTTCGTAAAACCGTTGTAATTACAAATGAGAAAAGGGTAGTGATTGGGCCGTTGTGATGTGGGCGTGACGAGTTTTCTCGCGCTCGCGTCACAATAGATCAACCAGAGCCGTTTCTGGTAAATGAGATAAAAATAGTTGTAGTTGGAATACTTTTATAAAAAAGGTTCCTGCTCAACAAAATGCTAATGTGGCGTCGGTCAAACAACTACACTTTTACAGATGGTCAAGAGGACAATTTTATATTATTGTATATTTATTCGCGCTTTGGCAGCAAAATGTCTTAGTTGTCGAAGTTACATCAACTTGATCCAAAATTATGGCTGAATACCGCTTACACGGCAAAAAATATTTATACTGAATGTAACTTGCGCGAAGGAATCTGAAGAGTTCTCTTATAACGGGATATCTCTGACACCCGAGTCTCTGAAGCGCGAGGCCAATTACAGATGAAATCTTAGTCTCATATATCCAAGTTCGATGTGTATATGTGCGAGTGTTCGTAAGAGTTCATGACACTAATATGTACTAAATACGTGCCGCGCGCGTGCTACCATCCCTCAAAGCAAGTTAATAGTCTATATTAAATCACGAATCCGTGCCAACAAACACAAACGTAAAATTCGTAGTTGCCAAGCGACATTGCAGTTAATCATCAAAACACACCAGACCGGCACGACAAGGCAATTCATCAAAACAATTTAGGCGGTCACAAATAGGAGACGTTTGCGTAATTTGATTGCCACTCGACGACAAACGAACGCATGGGGGCAGTCATATATTGAACTCAGTCAGCAAGTACAGTAAAGAATAGCGTCTTTCGAGACGAGGACAGCTTTCCGCAGAGCGAAGTGAACTAGTTCGAGACTGTTGCGACTGTATGGATATATGCATATGACTGGCTGCGTCGACCGAGTGGACTCCTTCAGTAAGAAGCTGAAGTGAGGAGTGATCGCCTATGTATTTAATCGTTCCATCCTGCGGCGGTTCCATATTCCGTCTCATGCAAATATTCTTTTTCAATCTGGAATGTGTTTTATTGCTGCAATCGAGGATATTGGAAGCGTTCATTTTAAAAGCTATTGTGATAGGATATTTAGAACAAATCATTCAAAATGGAAGAGTAATCTTGTTTAAAGAGAGGATATTTTTTGATGCAATCGAAATCGAATTTAAATTTAGTTTAGAAGATATAATCCACGAAAGCATTTTCCAAACACTGTAGCAAAAAGGGGTGCTATATTTTAAGTTAATATAGTCATTTCCTTCGGACGACGCTAGTAACAAGTTTCCCTCGTAAAAAGCGCATGAGGGACACCGCCCGATGCTGTAAATGACCGCGACCGTATTGGTATACAGTCATTCTATAGAAGTCTAAATATCATACCATGCGCAATCGGCATATTTGAAAAAAACTCAATGGCTATACGATGGCGGCAGTTCAGGCAAAAGTTTGATTTTCGACTTTCGGTCTACCAACAGTTGAGACTACCTGGCTTCATTCGTTGCCTGGGTAATCGCGGTCGTAATCTGCAATCGTGCAAGTTCCTTACCTGACGCATTTGCTTCTCCACTCGTAATAGAAGTGGCCGAACAAGAGAGAGACGATGACAAGCAGCATGACGCCGATAATGAAGAAGGTGGTGTTGCGGGCGACAATCTGCGACCGCTCCATGACGCGGTCTCTGTCCTGCGAGTGGTCGTTGCGGTCCTTAAAGCTCTCTTCGAAGATAATCGAAGGCTGCTTTCGGTCGGTGCGGCTATGCGCAGGCGCAGGCAGTTTTTGCTGCCATTCATCCTACAGAAAATATTTCGCCGTTGTCATAGTGCAGACATCATCGTTGCGGAATAAAGTATTATCGTACAAAATGTCTTAAACTTAATGTTTTCTTGTAGTTATAGGATTTAAATCAACTTTTCTTGATAAATAGCGAAAATTAGTGTCACATAGAAATTCTTTTGACTATTTACTTTCTAAAGCTCTAACTCGTGCGCATGTCTGTGGCTGTGCAGCAAGAACTAGTGTATATAGCTTTGCAACAAAATTTCCCAATTACGAATAATTATCCCCTAGGGAAGGCGTTCGCCACTTGAGGCAAATTTATTATTTCGTGCTATCATAAGCTTCCTCCTGGTCCCGAAATATCACATCCCGGAAATATCAAATCCCATTATAGCGCTACAAAAAAAGATTCAAAAACGTATACCATTGCCATTCTCTGGTCATGATTGAGATCTTGAGGAAGTGGAATCGTGCAGGTCAACTGAGGTAGAAGAAGAAGCCACAGCCAACTGATATGTGGCGGCATACTCTTCCTTTCATGACAAGGGAATGGTAGTGCCAGTGGGGCGGGAGAGTCTACCAGTTGGTACGCGTTGCTCGGGTCCGTAAGCGTTAATGACATCGGGTATCAGTTGCTAGGATGACCGCTGCGATGCGCCTCATTTATTTCCACATGCTACCACTTTATTATTTTACTCATTGTCCGCCTTCACTAAGGAACTAAATTAAATATAAGGTAACAGCAAATTTTGAACTAGCTATAGATAGATTGAGATATATTCTAAGAGATTCGCGCAGTTTTCATCAGGCATGAGTCATCAAGTGCATATACTTTGGCATATTCTATTCAAATCAGATCAATTTGAAGTATATTTTATGATAAAAGATTATCGGACTTGTTACGAGCGTTCCTAACGAGCCAATTTTGCCGCGTTCCTTTATGCTGATAATTTGATTCAGAAGAAGTCAATAACTGGAGAGGACTTGAAATATCTTTAAAGTTTCTGCGTCTTCGTTTTATATTACTGAATCCTTTCCCTAGCACGTAATCCATATTGTGCGATGGGTTATAGCTATTGGGGCAAATTAGAGCCGTTTGAGATTGCCGCGCAGTTTATGTGTTAGGACCACGCCCTGCGGGAAATATTGTATACGGTAGTCGAGAACATTCTCGAATATTCTTTCGGCGTGTCATCCGAAAAAGTCATACAGCTGAGCTGCGTGTTTGTATCGTTCATTACGAGACGAAGATTTCTTTGGGCGCTAGAGCTCAAATAATTGAATTTGAAAAATTCACCTTTACTTCCGCAAGCGTTACGACATAGCCTTTTAAAATGACTGCGGATCAAGTGAGTTTAGCTTCTTTTTACTGCCTTTTTTAAATGATTGGTCTATGTTAGTCAGTAGAGTTGAACCTTTATTAAAGCTGTCAAGGGTTGATGTCAGTAAATATGGAACGGGATATAGTTTATGTTGTGTCAGTTACCAGGTACGCATTAAATGACTTTGTCACCTATCACATAACCTCTAATCAACTTTTGATGAGGTGAAAGTTACTCAAAGCAATCCGTCTAATTTCTATGTAATGGATAATTATGATGAAATATTTTCAGGCAATCGAGGAGAAAAACAAGGGAAACGCGGCATACAAGGAGAAAGACTTTGCCAAAGCGCATATTCACTATGACAAGGCCATTGAACTCGATCCGACCAATATCACTTTCTACACAAATAAAGCAGGTAATATCGAAACTAGAATTAGATTAAAGCTTGGTAGATTGCCCACCGAATTGTAATATGAAATAAAGTGAAATCTTTACTTTTTCTGCGTCGTTTTAGGTTAGAAAGAATCACTATTGAAGGATTTATTAATATTTTAACGAATATCAACATTTTTGATCATTAACAAGAGATCGTAGTTTAAATAAGGCATAATGCTTCAAAAGTGTGTAGCACATCTTTCTATCAATTTTCGCACGAATAATCATGAGACTTTAATTTTTGGTGATACACGGTGTTCAAGCACCGAAGAGCAAGCTTGTCTTTGCCAATTTCTGTACTTGGCGATATTTTTTCACAATACGTCCTTCACTGAATGTACTTTAAACTGCAATCGTTCCAGTATTCACTATATAGCTCCACATTGTTATAATTGCTAACAATTATTTCTTCAGTAGTGTTCTTTCTATGGAGAAGCAATAGTAACTGTTTTATTTTAAGCCGTGCTATTCGAAGAGAAACGCTATGATGAATGCATAGAGATGTGCAAGAAGGCCGTCGACGTTGGACGCGATAACCAAGCCGACTTCAAGCTCATCGCCAAGTGAGAATTTTCATCCCTGTTCACTTTAAGGGAAACTGCGGTCACCTCTAATTGAAAGGGACGTACCGTATACTGTTTGCAGCTACCTATTTTAAGTTACTTAGCCGTAGTATAATTGCAGTGTAAAGAGATATAATTTGCAGCCAGCTTGTAATAGGTAGCTGAAGACGGTATACGATACATTTCTTTCAATTAAAGGTAGCTGCTGTTCCCCATTAAATGCGTTATCCTTCAACTATTCTCAGGTGCTTTTGGGGCCGATTTATATGAAGGAAACAAGGGACCGAATCGAGTTCAATTACTCTTAATTCCTAGGCTCAGAAAGAAACTTCCGACATTGCAGAGTCCAGTTATATTATAAAGTTAACATTTTCGGATGAAAACGTGTTCTTTTGAGAATTAATGTTAGTTTATCTTATGCGCTCATTAATGCAGTATGAATCACTCATAACAAACTTGCGCTCTTAATGGCATTAATAGAGCTTAAAAGACTTGAATTATTAGAATAATTAGTTAAAGATAGCTAGTGCTGTATATAATCCAACGCGTCAATTCCGTCTTAACCAGTGAATAGTTCGGAACATCAGCTAATTCTAAAAAGCATTTTAAGAGACTTTTTATTTGATTATGAATCAATCTGTTTTTCAGTTTAAAAGACGCTTTATTTGTTGTCAACATATGATAAACTTTGTTTTTAGGGCATTGGGTCGCATCAGCTCTTCGTACCTGAAGCAGGACAATTTGAAAGATGGTCTCATTTGGATGGAAAAATCGCTTTCGGAGTACAGAGATCCGGTGAGTTATTACCGTCATTGGGGGAAAGTTTGATATAAGCGTCAGAGGGAAACCGTTTGAATTATGATTCGAAGAGGTGGTTTGCATAAAATTTGAACTCTCAGAACCATCAGAAATACACAGATCGGTGGTTTTGAATTGGAATGAGGGTATTTAGAAGTAATAAACGCTTAGGGTGTTTATTATAAGTAATACAGCATGTGTTAATGGATAATGTTGTTGCAGGAGTTGGTTAAGAAGCGAGTTGAGGTGGCAAAAGTGTTGGCGGAAAAAGAACGGCTCGAGTACATCAACCCCGAGATTGCACAGGAGGAGAAAGCAAAGGGAAACGAATTCTTCAAGAAAGGTAACCTGATCGTCGCTGTTTTTGGACCTTTCGAATATGAAAATCCATTATTAAATTGTGATACTCCACATTTCATCCTAACTCGTCACTCTTGCATGTAATTTTCACACAACAGTGTTTTAATTGAATTTAAGAGTGACGGATTGTGATGAAAGGCTGCATAATGAGTTCTCAATATTCATTAGAGGATTCAGTTCGTTTGCTAAAGTGATACGTAAACAAAGATGACGACGATTAATTGTTAAGATATTGGATTAGTCAAAATTGCCCGATCATTAACAAGAAGTCTCAGATTGAGTAAGGCAAACTGTTTTGAAAATCGACAGTGCTTCTTTCTAATAATTTACACACGTTGAAACCAAGAAATTACTTTCATTCTTAGTGAGAAGCTGTATTCAAGCACCGTAAAGCGAGCTCATCTCTGCCAGCTACTCTCTGCTTAGCTCGATTTCTTGCTACTAATACAATAATTTTGACTATAGACTTTGACAGGAGGGGCTCCAAATTAGTTTGCATCAGAAAATACGGTAGTTTAAAACTTGTACATGATTCAGGCGATTATCCGAACGCGATGAAGCACTACCAGGAGGCGATCAAGCGAGACCCGGACAATGCCGTGCTCTACTCGAATCGCGCCGCCTGCTACACAAAGCTCGCCGAATTCTCCCTTGCCGTCGCCGACTGCGACACTTGCATCAAGAAGGATCCCAAATTTAGTCAGTCCCTTTTGCTCTCACTTCTATTCGTGTTTTTAGCGGTTTTGTTTCAGTTTTAGTTGTTCGGCGCAGTTTCTTGAGAAACATTTGAGGATTAAAGAATTATTGTGCATCATGTGAATGTGCAAGAGATTTTAAATGCCAAGGGATTACATTCTTTCAACAGAAATTATTGGGTTGTTTAAAAATATCTTTCTCTTGAAACGCCGAGTTTCTGATTTTTCACATTTTATAGCGCTTTTAGTGAAATTGATTTTACGGCGATCAATCGCCCGGTTACAGTCAAATTTATTGTACCATTTCCATGATTACGCTGTTTCCTTTTCAGTCAAAGGTTACACTCGGAAGGGCGCAGCTCTCCAGGGAATGCGAGAATTCGGCAAGGCTCAACGCGCCTATGAAGAAGCTCTCAATATTGAACCCAACAACCAGGTAATCCTTGCTTTAGTCATACTTATTCTTCTGTCGTGGTCTCTAAAGTAAAAATTTGCGTGACATAGTCCTTGTCGCGCCATTATACGAGAAAGGTCGTCACGCGCCCATGTTCACAGTTATAACCGCATTTATTTTGGTGGTCATATGAAGTAAGCCTTCTTGCCGTTACTGGCGCTTTCGCCTAAATGTGTTTAAAGATTTAAAAAATTGCTGTGACGTTTACTCCAATTCTTTGGCTTAGTGGAGTCTAAATCGCATAATAAGAAGTTTTGAATTTGGCGCGCGTGCGCGTCTCGAAGTGAAAACGAGCCTGATTTTCAGGAAGCGCGCGACGGCCTGATGCAGTGCTTGCGCAATAACGACGAAGACCCAGAGAAGGCGCGCGAACGCGCCATGCAGGATCCCGAAGTGCAGGCCATCCTCAAGGATCCAGGAATGCGCATGATCCTGGAACAGATGAGCAACGATCCTGGAGCCATCAGAGAGTAAGCGCTTTGTTTTCATTTTCTCCGTGTTTATTGTTAAAATGAGTTTGAACATTCCCGAAGTCCCCAAATTGGTATTCCTGATTTGTTGTTTTGGAAGTTAACGTTATCCATTTGAATAACACCAACATCAGTTCTATTATCACTCCCTTTGCTGAGTCAGCTCCATCGTCCAATTTGGATGGATTATTTTAAATTGTCGTAAATTCCAAGAACTACCAGTCTGCATAAAATGTTCAACAATTTTAACAATTGCAGTTAAAATCTAAACAGGGACGCGTTTTTAATTTTTAGTTGCTCAGTTATTATTATTTTGCGACCAATATTGTTTCACTGGCGCTATGCACGACTTATTGTCTCCTTTTGCAGGCATCTGAAGAATCCGGAAATTCTGTCCAAACTAATGAAACTCCGAGATGCCGGCATCGTGCAAATGCGTTGATACGTGAATGCGTTGATGCGTGAGTGCGTGCGTTGCGTCAATTTGAACGACTGCTTCTCACTGTGACACCTGTGACTTGCAGCAGTCGCTCTGTTTGTTGCGTATTCCTTTATTTACCTATTTCGTGATGTACTGCAGAGAGTCCCTTTCCTTCAGTCATTCGCAACAACTAACACAAACGTAGGTGATGAAATGTGACTTTTCGCCCAGTTTTTCAATAAATGACATTCGTGCTCATTGCTCAGCGAGTTGTGCGTGTACGCAAGTGCCACCTTTTATTGTTACTATTAGTTCTCTGAATGACGATGCAAGGGGTTCAAAAGCGAGCTCATTAAGTTTTGGCCATCGGGTTGATTTCAAGTTGCGTAACGCTTTTTTGATGAGAAGGGTCCCCTTATGGTAAAAATATTTGAATCTACACTGTAATTGATTTTAACATTACGGGGAGGTCGAAAGTGACGTTATGCAACTTGTGAATCGCCCACTGGTACAACTCGTTTCCTAGGGTGGGGGGACATCGCACAGATCAAAGACACATTTCAGCTATGTGCTGAATCCCAAACACCAGTGCAGGGACGCCAGCTAGTTACATATAAACACATAATAGGGTTGATAAGGCGAAAATTCCATGCACGAATACTAATAACACGCATTTTTCGCGCAACGATTTATTCATTTGACATGAATTCAAAGGCGGAAAATCAACGCCAAGAATACTTCCTAGTGGAGAAATTTTATCGGTCCATACGATTCGAATCTACACTATAATATCGTTAAATATTAGCAAAAAGCGAAATTCTAAATGGAAGCAAAGGCAGAAGATTCGTTTTTATCACCAGTAGGAAGCTCTTGTTTATTGCGAAGGCGAAAAAAGTGGCGCGCTAATAGTAGCAAGCAAATAATAGCATAACATAGTAGCATAATAACGATTATAATAATAATGACCACTACAAGTGCTAATCAACAATCTCCCCTGTATTAATATTAGTGTTTTGAACGCGTGCATACACTGTCTACCAACCATACCGACCGATCACCTATAACAAATAGAGAAAATAACCGTGTGCACAGCGATGGACGGATTAAATGAGTTAGCCACACACAGCGACATCGGACCAAGACATTGACTCCCTTCACATCACAACAACGCTCACAAAGCAGCGCACGCTTAGCGTGGCTCACCGAAAGTTTGCGACGCGACGCTAATCGCAACCGTCTGCACACGTAGAATACGAAATTATGAAAGAAATGGACAATACAGGGCAATAATAGTGATTTCGGTTTATTCCAGTTCCGGGTACATTCCACCACCATCGCGCTTTGACGGCGG
>NIUQ01005642.1:0-10296 GCA_002796945.1 Plectus sambesii
ATCCTCAAAAAGTTTCTCGAAGAAGGACGCGTCGAGGCGAAGAAGCGCGGCGGCGACAAGGCCCACAAACTCACCGACGAGCAAAAGTTGGCTGTGAGAAGGTGGGCGGAAGAGGACAGGCGCATTTCCCTCGCAAAGCTCAAGGAAAAGTGCTTGTCTACATTCGGCGTCGCAGTGTCGGAGGCAACCATCAGTCGCCTACTGAAGACCTTTTCCTCCACTGCCACCAGACGCACTCCCCTTCAGCCGAAGCGGCGCGGCGACGGCGCAGAGGCCATCGATGCGCGGTGGCTGTACGCCCAGTCCTTGCTGCAGCTCTTTGCCCAACAGCTTGTCCAGACTCAAATGTGCTTCGCCGACCAAGCCTCTTCTTCATTTACTCCATCTTCTTCAACTGTTTCATCTTCTTCAGTTTCCTCAGAAGATGATCGTGGCGCGAGTACATGATTGACTCATCAATTTTTATTGTGATATTGTACAGTGCTGTGATAAATCGTTATACATTTCTGATCACGAAAAGAATATTTTAAAAGTGACTCATGCAAACATTAGCTACAGTTGTCAAACAGCATACTGTAGGGGTAGAAACTATTCAGTGGTTCGGACGACCACCGAATATTTATCCGTCATGTTCCCCTTAACCATTAGTCAATGGGCCGGTTTCATATCAGGTACTTTAGCTAAAGTCGTACTTAAGGACTATACTTTATTATTGCGTAAAGTTCGACTTTAGCTAAAGTATGCTATATGAAACCGGCCCAATGCCTACCTTCCCTTTGCTGCTAAATATACAGGAAAGTGATTACTGTTTTTATATTCAATAATGCAATCAAACATTCGAGTTTTATATACATTAATATATGACTACACTAACTTCATTGCGAACAGCATCGATCATTTGCGAAATTCCGGTGTTTGACCAGCAGCGAGTCAAATCCCACTTTTTCATCTCATTGAAAGCCGATTTGACCCACATCGCGTGCAGCGGCTTGAGCACAGTGAGACTGAGTGGGACGGAAACGTTCTGCTCATCACCACTCAACTCCAAAGTTTTGAGTGAATTGGTGTTTCAACAACTGTTTAAATACATGATTCAGACCACCATCCGCATCGAGGGGCTGCAACTCGCTTGTGCAACTGGCCGGGACGTAAACAAATTCGATAAAGCTATCCTTCAGCAATTCGTGGAGCTCATTGTTGTGTCGGTGCGCGTTATTTCATTTATTCGAGCGTAATCACATTCATTTCGAATGAAAGCCTCCCTACTTCGTGATCATATTTAATCACAATGCTTAACTTGCATCCACTGCGCGCCGGCTCTTTTCAAAATTTCGTCTTGCCATCGTCGCCGAGGTTGTCCAACGTCACGCTTGGCGATATTTAAAATCGCGGTAGGTTGGAAACGGTCGTAATCGGTGAATGATGTATAAAGTGGCGTATATGAGGCGATGGTCGCTCCCGGTGTTGAAGCTGCTCAGAACGTTCGCATCCGTGACGCCATGCATGTCGTTTGAGATGATGTAGCTGCTAGGAACAATCACATCCGTGAAGTCGCGCATGTCGCTTGAGATGATGTAGTCCAGTGTAGAACAGGACGGCGTCGTTTTGGAGGTTAAGGCGGCCACACCCGCGACGTTAGACTTCAATGACACCGATCACGTCGTTGTTGATCTCATTGACCCGGCTTGGAATTCGGCAAAGCGAGCTTGAGAGCATAGGATATGCGCGGTTGGTCAAAGCCATGGGGGTTGGAACTACTTCTCAGGCTGTTCCACTGCCGGTTGAGAAGGGCTTTGCGCACATTTGACGAACCGACCGGTTAGCGCCAGTGCAAGAATGGAAAGTCCGGTGCGCGTTACAAGTATCAAAAATGACAACGGCAATTTGCGTCTCGCTCAGTTAAAGCTCTAGACGCTTCTTTTGAATGAAAGGAATATGGACGAAATGCGCATAACGGAACGGACCAGTGACTTTCCGAATGATCGATCAGCCAATCGTCGGGAAACTTGTATTTCGGATGACAATTAACGGTTTTGCCATCGTAAATCAATTGCGGGAGAGGAATTGACCGCTTAGATTGATAGTGAGAACAGCAGTAATATGCCGTTTATCGGGAACTGCTTAGCACCCTCTTTTTCCATTGTATAGTTGGTAGGTGGGATAAAGATAGATAAAGTTGATAATCAGCTCGTCTGGAACGTTGTTGTCCTTAACAAGCGATCGAATTTAGGCCAATTCGTCCTCAGAATTTTGAAATCCCCTGGCAGTTTCTTAGCAGCCTTTGTGCCTTTTCGTTTGACAAAGCCCATACGGCGCAAAATAGATTGCGAAAGAGACCGATTTGACAGCAAAGCGAGCGAGATCGTACTTCTCCAGATAAACCCGAATCACGGCGTTCACGACAGCGCCGGAGAGAGCCGCTCCCTCATTTCTCATAAAAATTATATGGTGCTTTCTCGTCAATTTCGGGACCCAAGAGAACGGAACGTCCTCGTGCCGCATTTTTAATATCAGGATTTTTCAATCGATCGGTATGAGCCTTCTTCCAGTCACTGATAGACTGCTGTTTCAACTCAAAAGGAAACTTACTGTGAAAGCGCCTGATCGCATTGGCGACTCCGGTGTCCGCTGCATACTTTCCGACCATAGCCTTGATCTCGTCGGGGACAGAATTATAAGCTTTCCGCTTTCTACTGCTGGTCCATTCCATTGCAATCTTCACTTGATCATTAACTTCATTGGCCGTTCGGGGTCATCAAACACATTGGGATTTGGAAGATCTTGGTCAGAAGGGGAGGGATTCGGGACTTAATCTCGCTGATCACAAAACGATCCATTGCAATTGTAGGTACAAAACGGGGGGAAGACGAGCGAGCGGGCTTGAGCAGCTTAGACCAAAGCGCAAGAGAGCGAGCGGTCACCACAGGTGGCTGCCACACGTGCCTAATTACCCTCCGCCTACGAAAAGATAATTGCACCCACTTAAGCCTATGAGGCTATAGTGTGCCGACGGCTACCTACTACAGCGCTTTAGTTATTCATCAGTATCGTTCACTTGTCACTGAGTCAGACTGGTCAATCACCGAAATTAAGTACCACCGCACATTTCTAACTCTACAGTACATGAAATTCTTGAGACTGCAACGCCTACTTTCAGGTTTTTATGTCTTATCGATAATAACAAGCCTCATTTCCAGCGTATCTTCAATGAACTATTTATTTAAGAATTACGCTAGATTTATGAATACCTTAATCTGCTAATGAGACAGATCTATGGAGAGCGACTGCGTAACGCTGGCAGACAGCAACAATCGCTAAGCAGATTCGTAGGGCGGAGGTTAGCGTGGCGTGTCCATTTGGGTCAACTCATGCAGATCAATGTGCTTTTTAGCGTTTAGGTATGAACACTTCTTATGTTGGCAGATTGGATCGTGGACCAACACTTAAGCCTACTCAATTTCAGCACAACTCTTTTATAGCGGTAATTTTGGCTGATTTCACAGCGTGTTTTCCCATACATTGAAGTTCGCTTATACAGGTGACTTTGGCCGGTGCCCCCAAATATCAGCGCAAATGAATTTCGCATTGACCTGCGATGTATTCTTTGATTGTGGAATGACTTGAGAGCACACACTCTTTCTTATGCTTTTCTTATTTACACAAACCTAGGCGAACATGCGAATCACACGTTTCAGCCGAGAAATAATAGCAGTAGCCTGGTGAAGAAATCTTCATATCGACAAAACTATTTCAAGTCATTGCATTACTATCTAAATAACACACTGAACACTATCTCTGGACAAATCGCTCTAATATAAACGAATGATGGCTTCAAAGACGGCGGTCCTTGGGGTAGAGCTTCTCGCGCCAGAAGGGGATATACTTGCCAACGACTTTCCACTCGGTGAAATAGATCAACAGGACGCTGCCCGTCAAGCCGAGAGCCGCAAACGTCGGCGCGCTGCAAACGTTCTCCATTAGAAATTAAAACTATTTCTTGTTATAGATCGGTACATTGCGACTATTAGGGTTTGCGGGAGGGGAAGAAATACTACGGGGACGGGGAACGATTTGCACTGGATTTCCAATCACGGGGACGGGGAGGGATGTGCCACGTGGGGGGGGGGGGGGTAATCCACGGGATGGAAAACGGGGAAATTACGAGGAAAAGCCTCACGGGATATCCCCGTTTTCGGGACGGGGGATTTCCCATGCAAACCCTAGTGACTATATTCGGCACATTTTTGTGATATGAATGATTGGAAATGAAAACTTACTAAGAGCCGTTAGTGGCGATACGCTGCACTGAACGGAGAATCGCCATCGCACCTTGTTTTAATCAGAGAAAACAAGTACTCCTGAAATAGAAGCAGCCACAATCAGTTGAAATGACGTATCTGTGCAAGTATACGGTTCAGCTGAGTGAACCTTAGCCAAAGTGTAATCTTCATAATTCGAAGCATTTGCAATAAGTTTCGTCAAAACTGCGTTCGAACTGAATGCAAAGATGGTAAAATCGAGTGCAAGTTGGACGAAATTGAATATGCAAAGCGACGAATGGCATGCAAGACGATGCTATTTTAAACATTCTCAGCCGCAGATGTCAAATAGCCGCTATTTTGAGCGGAAGGGGCAAGTTTCGAACCATTCTCAAAGATTCAACAACACTCTCTCAAACAATAATCGATTTACCGCACACGTAGCGTAAACACAACCCATCAATCGTGATAATAGCAATAATAATAATAGTAATAACAGAACAACAAGACCGACCATTCAACAAAACAAAAGGCTCAACGATGCCCAAGGCGAGAGAGTAATCCTATCATATTACTATAAATGATCGCTTGTCCAGCTCTTCAGGAATTCATTCTCAGCGGTTTCAGCCAAGGAAGTTGGCGACGACGAGGTGGAGGATGACGTGGGCGAAGATGAAGTCGCCAAAAGCGCGTTCGGGACTAATCTGCGGGAACTGCGACTTGTTCTGTCCGTTCACTTGGATGCGCAGGCACACTGCAAAATATTTCCTTTTTATCATTATATTGTACCAATCGTTCATTGCGGTTTCGCTTATATCGGCTAGTTCCCCCCGGTCCCGAATTATCGGCCATCTACAATTTAAACAGAGTAAAAATCGTTTTTATTGGACAAGATTTCATGGTCAAAATAATATGCTATGATTGCACAAATTCTCTTCGCATTTGACATGATATGATCAGAATTCGTACAATATCACTCATACCCACTTGAAGCGTAAGAAAGTGGCTAACTTTCTACCATAAACATATCCAACGCATTACTATGAAGATCAGAACTACACTGAAATTTGATCACTTGGTCGCGTGTAACGAAAGCTGGCAGTAAATGCCATAAAAGCTGTTAGACTACTCAATAACAATAAGATAAAGATTCTTATAGCCATCTCAACACTGCCTTTTATATCTATTACCTTCCTAATACACATAAAAACATGGTAATTATTTGCAAGATTTAGCTCAAAAATCTATTAAAAAGCCGTCTCGGGTGCCAGACATATCGCTAAGCAGCTCGTCTCAAGTAGCCGACGACAAAATAAAGTTCATTTCTTTGAGCTAAAGATGACCGCTGTTCCCCTTTAATCTAAACAGCAACAAAAAATCAAGAACGATGAAACAAACCTGCGAGAACGAAACTGCCAACGGTGGAGATGAACCCGGCGAGAAAGCTGTTGAATGGGAATGTGCCAACCATGCAACAGTAGACGAACTGAGCTATGCCGGTCAGAAGAATGTACACCAAGTAGGCGTCGATCAACTTCAGCTTCTTCGGGGTCTGCGCACAGTAGTCATCGTGCAACTTCGACAGAACCTGGATGAGCTTCATCTTGCAGTCGAATGATTTCGGCGAGGTTCTACTAAATTGGATCATTATGGATGGAAATGTGCGATTTATATGAGGTCCGGAGATAGCGCACGTTATCACGGCCGCGTAAATATCTTTAATCACGTCTTCTTGATGGCAGACGAACGCATTAGGCCCATCTAGGACGAATCTATTCAACCTAGCTATAAGCTATGCTAACCTACGTCATGCAACGTATTTTTGCTTAAAGTGTTTCCGCATTCGCTCTCTCTACTCATAATGAACAAATTTGTGGAGGATATGATTTTCTTAAAAGAGATCTTTAAGTTACAAAAGGCTTTTCGGGTTTTCAATATTTCAATTTGCAGAAAACATGGTGAGGCCACACAACGTATGGTAGCACTGTGCCATCGTTACAACACATCACATTCCTGACAGATCAGGAAAGGGTCTCGAAGAGAATTTAGCGAAAGCTACTGTTCGTACAAACATTGGCTGTATGCCCGCGATGAGCGTTAGTATTTTCGTAGTGGAACGTAAACAACATGTTTATTATGTGGTTCTGCCCGTTCGTGTGTCGAAATGGGGTCGTTTTCTTCAAAATGTCTCTTTAGCAAGCCTAGCTTTGTCTACAACTTTAAATAAAGCAATAATTAGCCCGTTAAATTGGTAAATTTATTTAAAATAAGCCTTAACCCATTTCGATTGGGTAACGTCGCAAAAGCGGCGACTTCAAAACGCCGAGTGAACCGGTTGACGAAACAACTTTTGAAATCAAACTATCACAGGAAGTTGAAAGAACTTTGCAAAAGTTTTTACGAGTTTAACTGTTACTTAAATTAAATTTCATCGGTAAAGGATGCGATTTTGTTATCTTTTAAACCTAATATTGATTGTTTTTCATTTCAGGATAAGGGAATGCTCCGTCGGAATAATGAGACCTCTATTGAAATCGCAGCGAACTGTCGATTGGCACATTTCGGCGGCGGAGGACTCTTCGACCAGCGAAATTCTGGATAAGCTGTCTGCATTTTTGACAGACCATAAAGTGCAGCGTACAAGAACGAAACCAAAATGCCCGAACAAGGAAAGAGCGCGTTTGCGAGCAAATAGAAAAAAAGACGGCAAGGAAAGCGTTTCTATAAAAAAGAAAGATGGCAATCAGAATAAAGAAGAAGTCAAGAAAGATAAGGTTGGTTGATGATTATTCACTGCTCTAATTATATACAGATATTAGAGAATGTTCGCAAATGTTTTCTTTAACGCGAAGTTGATCACCTTAAACTCGATTACATCGCGTTGTGCTGTTTGCTTAACGCGGAAAAGAGAGGCAACGAAGAGCATCGCTAACGAATCTTATGCTGAGAATTTCGGCCGGTGCCCATGTATCGGTTAAAACGAATTTCACTGTAAGAGTTCTCTTTTGCAGGTGTCATTGACGAAGGACTGGCCTGTGTGTCTTGGCTTACGAAGCGTGTTGCGGGAGTTGGACAAGGACGATCATTTGTCGATGGCCGTGGTGGACGCCGACGCGCTGTTGCCATCAGCCGTTGGTCAGTTTATCGGCCTGTTTGCCGCCTCCTGCAAGATTCCCGTATATGCAGTGCGCGGACTGAACGAACGATTAGCAAAAGAACTGAATCTGAACAGTGAGTGCATTTTTTTCTCTCGCGTTGCCTGTAAAGAGAATTGTCTTATATCCTTTATAAACCTTGTATGAGTCAAAAATGAATCTGAATAGTAAATGTGTCTCACTTGCATCCCTTATAAAGAGAGCTGTATTGCATCCAAATCTAACGCAATATTGGGCTAATATGAATGTAAACATTATGAATTTTGATGGAAGATGTGTAATAGTATAAATGTAACAAATTTGAGGTTTGCACGCTGTCGGATTTCGAAAATTAGAAAGTTGCCAGTCAATTGTGGCGACGGCCGCTGAACTTCTCACCCCCGTTTCCGTCGCCGACGCTGATGCAAGTGCAAACGACAAGAAAGAGACTCCATCCGACCAGAGGAAGCGAAAGTTTACTCCCGCAAATCTCGTCACCCCAGTCGTATCGTCCACCAAGAAGAGGAAGCGAAAAAAACGAAAGAACGACGGCGAATGAATGAAACCTCATAGTCCGCGCCACAATTTTTGTCCGATTTCCCTGCGCGCCATGTTTTGAAAGAAGGTGAAAAGAAACATTCCATTTGTGCGCTTGGTAAGTTTGAACATGGCGTTCGGAATGACTTTTACAGAACAATGTCAATGAGAATGCTCGCTTCACCGCTAGAAGTGCTGTGTGCGCTCAAGTGTTCTGTGACAGTGGCTGTCACTTGCCTGATCAGAGTCGGCTGAAATTTGAATAGCTCCAATTGCTCACGAGGTTAACGGTATCTGTTCGAAATTGTGCTGTGATATTGAAATTTGCCTTACACAGAGAATAAAATGATGAGACAGACCGAGAAGTGCTGCTTGTTATTGTTTTCTAATCGGGATATTCACAGATATCCCAGCTGCTAGACGCGGCCTACCGTGGTAAATTGTCTCTTTGTTTTAGTGATTCATTATAATTCTGTGGCGAGTTAATGGAAGAGTTATGTTTTTAATTGATCCAGTTTATCGCTCACTCTTTAAGTTTGTAGAGAGCTATAAAGTAAATGAGATTGAAACGTTATTCCCGTTTTATGTTAGCAGTATGAGAGCTCCTTATGTAAGACTCCCCATTGAGGGACATTTCATTCTTTTATTTACCTTATATATACTAAAGGTTTCTCAGAGCTATGTAGTGAATGGTCAAAACTGGCGTTTAACGAAATAATTCGTGAAAACCACAAAGTGGACTAAATCTGGCGAGTGCCGATTTAATATGCTTCAAATTTTGCTACGTTTTAGCTATCTACTGACCGATTTATTTTCAATCGTGATCAAGGCAGCAACGCTGTGAGAGAAAAAAGCAATCATAATGCTTGAGGCAACGGTACGTTACTCTTCTTTAACTTTGCTTGTGTGTGGCCTCGAATATCTATCGATCATTTTATAGCGCCCCTTTACGAAGTAGTGTACACTTCTAATTTATTCTCGCTTGACTTTTATAGTCAGCATTTTTGCATTAGAAGCATGGAACTCGAACAATTTTCTTTTTACACAGTGATTAATTGTTATTCGTCTCTCTTGCATTGCATATAGCCAAATTAGAGTTCTGATTGAGTACAGAGATGATGAAATAGATTGCAAGGATCACGGAATATACTGCAAAAAGGACGATATACAATTAATGACGGTGCAAGCCTCCGGCGTCAGAACAAGTTTAATAAGGCTCAGTTGTTTAGAAGCGCGTGTTTTTGGCGGTTTCGGCAGCCATGGCGATCGGCTACGTCTACTACGATCCGGACATTAACCCGCTGGCGAAAACTTTTTTCAAAATTGTTCCGACATTCCAGCACGGCGAGCTGGTGGCTCCCTTGGTTGGTACCGCCATTGCTAAGACACTTCTCGCCTTCTTCATATACAGCTACGTTTACAATCGGTACTGTCACATCTACTTGAAATATTCATATTTTGAGTATTGTATATGGATATGTGTTTAGTCGCAATGTTTTCGCCAGCAACAGATAAGCCTCGGGGAACACTTTAGCACGGCTAGTGTGGAAACTAAATTGAGCCTGTTCGCTGCCTGGTCCACGCAATTAACCTGTCTTTACGGGACCGAAATTTCCTTTCCTGTTATTGACCAAGAAATTACGACTATACACCCGCTATTCGGCATAAATCGTCACTCTTGCATTCTATTTCATCACGTTAGCGTTCAAATTAATGCAGAGATGATGAAATAGAATGCAATGTTTACGAAATTAAATATGCAAAGCGACGAATTGCATGCATAAATGAATAAATAGAATGTAAGAGTGACGAAATATGATGATTATTGGTGTCTGTTGTATGACGGTCTAATATTCCAAAAAAAACTGATAAAGGTGATTATTGCAGAAACGACTCGCTGTGGCAGTTGGTGCGGATGGCATCGGATCTGACATTTATGTCGGCGTTGCTGCAGTTCACCCACTACTTGTGGACCCCGACGGATTTGCGCGTGCTCGGAATCAACACGCTCTACGACCTCATCATCACCGTAGTCATCAGCATTATTGTCGGATACAAACGCTTCCATGTCAAGGTCATCTAGTTCACTGCAACTTGAATCAGGAATTACCCATCTTCCGAGTTGTTGCGAAGCGCTCCCGACTGTTGATTTGGTTTGGTGTTTGTGAGAATAATCGGGCTAAAGGGCGACCGGTACGCGAAGGCTACCGTAATCGGAGGCGCGTGATTTGAACTGCGTTATAGTGAACGCAAACGCCAGAGAAACCGGAATACATTCCAAGCAAACTGTTTGAATTCTAGCAAGATACGATACTAAGCGCGATTTAAACTTCATTATGGGCACTTTTTATTTGTGGCTGATGGGG
>NIUQ01005643.1:0-10312 GCA_002796945.1 Plectus sambesii
TGTAGGGAACCGGCTGATCTGTTTTCTCTTTCTTAAGTTACAGATCTTTAAGCGCGCGCAACCCCCAATTTTCGGTACTTTTACGTACTAAACGTTCAAACAGAAAACTGCGGGGGTAAAGTGATGTAATTAGTTGCGGAAAAGGGAGAAATAGGGGTAATCGATGCCATAGATTTCGAATTTGAAGGGAACCGAGCCTCTCGATTCGTCGTTATTTAATAAATTGCAGAAAACCGAAAAGCCGTATGTGTTGCGCAAGTCGTTTTCACCTTATTATAGCCCTTATTGAGCAAAATGTAGGCATATAGGCAAGCTGATGTCATAAAAATAGCCTGCGAGTTGTTTAACGATTTTTATCTCTGCTGTAATGCTTTTTAGAGAATTTAGAAGTTTACGTTCAGCGTTTAGCGGTCAGTACCGTAATTTCACTACCACATCTGTACGCACGTTTTTGCTGGGCGCGCGGCCGAACGAGAGCGACTGGTCAGAACCACCTTTGCCCGTCTCTACCCTTACAGGAACGAATTATTTTAGTGATTGCATATTAGCAAGCGCTGTAGGCATAATCTAGCGCCCAGTTTGATGGCGTTAATATAGCAAATGTCGTTGGAGAATTATATTATACAGGGTGAGGCAGCTTTTTGTGCCACATTTTATTTTTTCATTACCTGCGGCTGGGCTGTCCGTTTGGGCCCAGCGACGGCTCATTAGATAGCCGTTTGCTTTAAGGTTTTATCCTTTTATAAAAATATTTTAGGAGTATTCCTTCCTTTAAATAGTGAGCTTTTTACGCTAGTTGAGGCCAAACTAATTTCTAAGCGTTGTTTTCAAAACCGTTTCACTTTATTAAAAAATTAATTTTTGATAAGGCGGGAGACCTCTACAAACGTTCTCTTTCTTTTTTTCTTTTTTCGTCAATTTCCCACTCATTCTAAATAACGACCATTTCTGGGTCTCAACTGAGATGGATTAATATTTTAAATATGGTGGATTCCTAAACAATTTCTTAGAAAAACTATGGACCCTTTAGGAGAAAATTTCTTTTTCCATTTTTTAGCAACAAATAGCAGTTATTTCAAAGTTTCAACAGGCGAAAAAAGCTCAATTTTAAAAATTAGGGGTATCCCTGCTGGTACTTCTAAAAATTATTATAAAAGGGTAGCAAAAAACTTAACGTAAAGGACTATCCAACGACCCCTCGCTGAGTTGAAACGGACAATTCAGTCGCGCGTAATAACTAGTCAGGCTGAAGGGCGACTGGTACCCGAAGGCTACCGTAATTGGAGGCGCGTGATTTGAACTGCGTTACGTAAGAGTTTGTGGCCAGAGTAGTGCTGTGCTATTTGAATGCAAACATTGTTATCAGGCGAAAATCGCTTTAGGACCGACCACTCTCGTACCGATCGTCCTTTAGCCCGAGTACATAATAATAAAACAAAATGTGGCACAAAAGTTGCCTCACCCTGTATTAAAATAGGTGATATGCATATTTTATTTAATCTTATTAAAAATAGTTGCATTATCTGTGCCTTAGCTTGAGCAGAGCACACTTCATAATAAATGAGCTATCATATACACTTTACGTTAACGATGCTCGCATTTTTTCCTAGTTAGTGGTTTAAAAAGAACGGGAGAGGCGAAGACGAGGCAGATAAATAATTGAGGGGCGTTTTAGGGACTTCATTTGCTAATCTATTCACTCGCTACTGGCTATTGCTCATAGCAGTTGTTATTTATTCATCGTGTTGCGTATGACTGATTCGGTGTACTGATTATTTAAGAGAGACTTTTTAAGAAACGACTTTTGCTTGGCACAATGGGCAAGAAGGTCTCAGATTTTGATGAAACTTTACATTTTGGGGAAATCCAGTTCGCTATTTCAGAAAAATGCTTCAGAATTTTTTTTAAATGTTCTCGTGTTGAAATGTGGCGAAAAATTTAAACTTGATCAGATAACTACAGTAGCAAAATCAACATGCTTGTTTCTGTATACCATTCGAAAGGAAATAAAGAGAGGAATCTGAAACTGGTCGAGATTTTAAGATTGGTGCAAAATTAAGAAAGTTATGCAAGAGAAATCAGGTCGCATTTTTTTGCTTTTCAGTTTTTCGATTTTTTTCGGCAAGCACTTTGTCGGATGCCTTAAGCGAAAGTTACCCTAGGGTTACTCCCCTGACTCTGGGCCATCCAATAGTGCCATAAAAAGTTTCAAACTCATGCAGGAACGATGTTAAATTTCAGCTCAAAGTTACCTATGTCAAAAGTACAGTCAGTTGTTTGTGCTGAAGGAATTTCAAATCTAGTCCACAGTCGGCGCATGCTTCATTATAGTTTCATTCCCATTTCTGTGGCCGTATTCTTGCTGACTGGCGGACGCCTCGCTGGCGTATCGCTCGCCAGTCGGTATTCTCCCTCACAAAACCGCCTTGCGCACTGTCCGCTGGCGAGGGCGGCGAACGCGCCAACCGAAAGGGTGGCGGACGAGGTTGGCGAAGTGAATTTTAGGGGTATAGGGATGGAGTTTATACAAAAATTAGTGCGTTAGTCGTCTTTTTCGAACATTCTTGACCTTAGGATGACGTGTAGCTTTGTTTGGTACAGTGCAAAGAAATTCATGTATGACCAAAAAGACATATGTCATAGGCGTTGAACACTGCTATGGTTTGCGAAAGTTTTACTGGAACAGTCAACTTTGCTCATACCGGTTTCGGTTATAAAGGTATTTTGTTTATACCGGTCAAAATTTTCAGTCCAAAAGCGTATATTCCTATACAAACAAGTCCGATCATATCGCTATTTTGCTTATGCCGCTAAAAACATGCCGGCCCCCAGTGACCGGTATAAACAACTTCCATTGTCATTCACGAAAATGCGCGCGTGTGGACAAGAAAACAAAGGATAGCGCTGTCGCGCTATGCTGACAAATCACGAAACATAATGCATAAGCAATTCATTGGGTTGTAAACTAAGTAATGTCGGTTTTTTAATTAAACAAAACGAACTGAATACAGCAAAACCAATTTAATACAAAAACTTCATTTCAATAATTTGTGCGCACTCGTCATTTCTTTTTGGACGGCTCTCCGGGTGCCACTCCCGGCTCCTCTTCAACTGAGTCGTCCAGTTGCTCACGGTTCTCAGTGATGAGCTACTATTCGGCGTGAACGGGCGCAAACGTCGCGGGATCATCGCTATCGATGACACCCAGAATGCCATGCTTGGCATCGGAGCCGTTCGGCGACACGTTTCCGTCGACGGTTGGGGGCCGCCGCCTGTCGCCCGCATTTCAGATTTCTAAAAAAGTTACGTTTAGCGTTTCTTAAACTCAATCAGCAACGGCACAATGCGATAATTTCTGAATTTTATCATATTTACCCATGTATCGCTACGTTTTGCTGTCTGATAAACATGCACAATAGAATTTGTTTATAACGGTCAGAGGTAAGAGACACTTGACTTGAAATTCAACACTCAATAACCAACGCTTTAACAAAATGCCTTTACTTAATTATTTTAAATGCGACATATACGAGCTTCACATTTAATAATAACAACTATAAGGTGCGATATTTCCTTATTCATCCTTGCTAGTCGCTTGCGTCTACTTTTTTATCGGTCATTTACCACGGTTCACAATAAGCACAATATTATACAAATATCAACTATAAAGTTAAGGCCGTACCTTGGTGCTGATGACCATTCGGGCCTTTGTCTTCATATCGTTCAGTTTTTTTAAATTCGCAGTACGGACCGGTTGCCGCGGCCCACGGCGGTGACCTTCTCGGCCAATTCTTTGAATGCCAGCTCCCGGTGGCTCTCTTCGCCTTTCGAGGCGGTCTCAAACTTCGACTCCAAGATTTGCCGCTTGTCGGCATACGTGGCGGCGATGATCATCTTCTCCTCATCATTCATTTCCACATCCTTCTCCTTGGACGCTCTTCCTTTATTTGCCATTTTCGATGATATTCAATTCAATAATGTCTGTAAGCAACTCGCGCAAATTATTAGGTAACATTTTATCAGTTAATGTCGCGACCTATTGGGGCAGTAACAATGAAACATGAAGAATTCGTGTATTTCAACAGAATCAAGGGCTATACCAACGAGAAATAGATCAAATAGCACTTAAAATATCATCCTTTCTGCAAAATCACTTTGCAATTTTCTTTCGAGCGTAACAAAATCGAGCAACTTTTCTCCGCCTGTTACGGTAGGAGGCTCACTTGCTGCGCTTAGTAGCTGGCGGACCGCGCCGACTAGCGAGAATACGGCGAGCGCGCTTCGCGCGGTACATCAGACGGATAGTCCGCCTGGCGCGTCCGCTATTGGCGGAGAGCAAGAATACGGCCAATGGTTGTAGCCTTTTCCAAATCTGTGCGCGTGCAGCTAGCTACCCTACTTTGATAGAATGTGTTACAAGATATCTAGTGGTGTGTTTGCATAGAGAGAGTAACTCAATTGTCATTAATTCGATTCAACACATGCAGGTGGACAATTGAAAACTACAGCACAAACGACTTACCGTACTTTTGGCATTGGTCAACTTTGAGCTGAAATAGAACATCGTACCTGCACGAGTTTGATACTTTTTATGGCACCGTTGAATAGCCCAGAGTTAGGAGAGTAATCTTGGGGTAACTTTGGCTTAGGGCGTTCGACCAAGTTTTTGTCGAAAAAGTTGAAACATTGATTAGCGAAAAAATGAGACTTATTCTTTCTTGATTAACTTTCTTAGTTTTGCACCAGTTTTTAAATTTCGGTCACTCACATTCCTCTCTTCATTTCCTTTCGAATGGTATACAGAAACAAGCATGTTGATTTTGCTACTGTAGTTATCTGATCAAGTTTAAATTTTTCGCCACATTTCAACACGAGAACATTTAAAAAAAATTCTGAAGCATTTTTCTGAAATACCGAACTGAATTTCCCCAAAATGTAAAGTTTCATCAAAATCTGAGACCTTCTTGCCCATTGTGCCTAGGCTCTGAACCAAAAAGCTTGATGTTTAATAACAGTCCCTCTTAGTCTTGTTTCCCTAAATTGCCTCCCTATAATACAAATGTGTCCAAATTACTTGCGCCATCCTTTATTTATCAGTGAAATTTTTCATAAAAAAGATAACTTCTAAGAAAAATGAAATCTTTAAAAAGAGTCAGCCTTTTTATTGCGCTTCCCGTCACATATCAGTTTTTATAGGCTCCACTCGATGAAAGAGCAAATTCTCCAACGGCAATCGTCAGCGAGCCGCTATGGAACGCTTCTCTTCCAGGGGCCGATCGCCAGTCAATCACCGTCACAAGCAGTCGACTCGTCTACCTCAATGATACGAGGGTACCGTATTTGTATTTTGATATACTAATGTTTCTTTATTACCCATACTTTCCAGTTCATAAGGAACGTTTTATAAAATGAGTTGTTTTAAAAATACCTTATTCGAATTGAAAATGTGTTCATTTAAATGAATATGAGAAAGTTCGATTGTTTTAAGTTGCTATATAAAGTGACAGTCACTTTGCGGACGCAAGCCGCATTTGCTGCCGCGCGTAATCAAAATGCGGTATTTTTTGCGGCTCAGCCGTAAGCATCAAAGCTTTTGAATCTTGCGTCTTGCGGCTGAGCCGCAAATTTTGTATTCGACTGAGTCTTGTGTGGAATATTGCAAATTTGTCGTACTAATGACACTGATCAATGATATACAGGGCGTTCAAAGTATTTGTCCCACATTTTAAATCGTTATATCTCTGCTCAAAATGATCTAAATGTCCTGCACAAGGGCGCATTCGAAAGCTGAGATCCTAAAATTTTTTGTGGTGCACATCTGAAATTTTTTCAGGTGCCCCTCTAAGGGGGCCCCCTATTTTTTGAAATCTGGCGGTTCTTATCGCAGATCAGCTCAATTGGTACGAACTTGGGCTCGATCAAAAGCTCAAATCTTCGGTATTTTAATGACACACATCCGAAAATTTTTTAGGGTCCTTTATGATCCCTTAAAATTCTGAATGTTTAAGCTTTTGAATGAGCCCAAGATAGCATCAATCAGATTAATGTGTGAAGAGAGCTGCCAAATTTAAAAATAGGGGAACCCCCTAAGAAACCCTTAAGAATTTTAGTATGTGTGTCATTAAAATTTCGGAGATTTGAGCTTTTGATCGAGCCGAAGATTGCACCAGTTGGGCTGATCTGCGATGAGAACCGCCAGATTTCAAAAAATAGGGCCCCCGCTTAGAGGTGCACCTGAAAAAATTTCAAATGTGCAGCACCAAATATTTTAGGATCTCAGCTTTCGAATGCTCCCTTGCTCAGAACAATCGGGTCATTTTGAGCTGAGATATAACGATCTAAGATGTGGGACAAATATTAGGTTGGCAAATAAGTAATTGCTTTTTTTTCCACACAATTCGAATGCATATAATTCGGTTAAAACGCAACCAATTTGAGTGCGGTTTTTTCGTTAGAAAGAGAAACTTCTAACTTAGATTTTCTCTTTTAATTTTTAAAATTGGTCCATTTTTCGCCATTTTATGATGTCAGGTCGGTAGGTCACTTTGAGAGTTCAGAATGGAGCATTTTCGACGACAAATAACTCTGGTAATACGCAACCAAATTCAATGCGGCTGGTTGCATCATGTAGAGCTCTTTTTAACTTAAATTTCCTTTTTTTTAATCATAGAAATTTGATCACAATAACTCATTTTACGAGCTTTCTACGGAAAGGCACAATTCCGCACTTTCGCGCGTTTCCCGCGCATTTTTAACCGCATGCCGACCAAATTGGGCGGGAAAAAGTGATAAACGCGCGAAAGTGCGGAATTGTGCCTTTCCGTAGAAAGCTCGTAAAATGAGTTATTGTGATCAAATTTCTATGATTAAAAAAGGAAATTTAAGTTAAAAAGAGCTCTACATGATGCAACCAGCCGCATTGAATTTGGTTGCGTATTGTCAGAGTTATTTGTCGTCGAAAATGCTCCATTCTGAACTCTCAAAGTGACCTACCGACCCGACATCATAAAATGGCGAAAAATGGACCAATTTTAATGGAGCTTTACGAAGATGTCTTTGGGGAACATTGATAGATACAGGGTGATCCAGTTAAGTGTTCCATACTTTAAATGCTTATAAAAAATCAGGAAATGAACCGATTTTGACGAAACTTGGTGAAAGTGTAGCTGACATATTACCATTTTTGTTGCACGCAAAACATTTATTGAAGCACAACTTGTTGATTTCAAAATGACCATCACCGTGATCTACCATTATTCAGGGTATCCATACCGTCAGTTAGCAAATTTGATCGTCTCTTGCTTGTTAGTGCGCGCATAATTTTTGCAGCAGTTTGTTTTAAAAGATAGCTTAGACTCTGTCGTATCAGATGATATTCGGATTGTTGGGGAAATACGCAGGAGTAATAAGATATATGCAAAAAAATAAATGCTTCTTTTGAAGCATTTTCCTCCCAAATCGCTTCTGCTAACCGATAATTTTCTCGTGGTGCTCTCATAAGCTGGGCAACAACGAATGATCGTGTTGGATGGTTTTTAGTACTACGGCCAGTGATATTCTGTCTCCGGATAAACCTTGCCAAACTTTTAAAAGCACCACAAGCGAATTATCAGGTTGACGAAAGCTATTTGTGAGAAAAATGCTCAAAAAGAAGTGTTTCGTATTTTACATATTTCTCATCAGTTCCTGCGTGTTTCCCAACAATCCGGTTATTATTTTATACGCCAGAGTCTAGGCTATATTTTAAAACAAAATGCTGCAAAAATTATGCGCGCACTACCCAGTAAGAGACGATCAAACTTGCTAACTAACGGTTTGGGTACCTTGAATAATGGTAGATCACGGTGATGGTCATTTTGAAATCAACAAGTTGTGCTCCTATAAATAATTTGTGTGCAACATAAATGGTAACATGTCAGCTACATTATCACCGAATTTCGTTAAAACGGATTCATTTCCTGATTTTTTATAAACATTTAAAGTATGGAACACTTAATTGGATCACCCTGTAAGTCTCTTAGTGTAACCCATACGCTTATGGAAGGTATTTCAGTGAAACCCGGATAAGTGCACAACCCCGATATGTGCACAAAATTTTCTTGCCGGATCGATGTGCACTTATCCGGACTTCACTGTACTATACTTCAGCCGCGCTTTAGGTCGAATCAATCCCGCTGACATGCGCTTTACTGTACCAAACGTGTGAGATGGTGATGAACAAGACGGATCTTGAGCCGCTAGGCTGCGGTTGGTGCTCCTACAGCGACGGTACGGGCTTCTCCATCTCCAAGGCCGATAACCTCGCCGGCGGCTGCGTCAACAAAGGCTCTGATGGCGATGTCTGCACCTTCTTCGCCAACACCTGCCCGTCCTTTGCCAATGATGTAAAATTTTTATACGTTTTTATAGTTTTTGGCGATAACTAGTCCTGGAAATCATCGTTTGTGTATCTTCTTCACGATGCTAAAGTTGGACTGGCCGAGTTTGAATGCCGTATAGCGGAATTTAATGATCTTTTTGTCAGAAGAGTGAAAACTTCTTCGATAATGACAGAAAAACGCAATTTGCATCTTGCAATGAAAAGGACTCAGGCGCCAGACGCAACTAGCTTTGTCCCCTAGCGAGAATGATTGGTGAAAACACCCAATCAAACAGTTTATTCTGAAAATCTCAAAACCTTGCTACTTCTGCAGTTTTGTGCATAGATTTCAATATATTTAATAGTGCAAATATCGTTCATTTTATGTATTCCACATCCTTTTTATCCAACTGTCACAAATTCAAACTTAAATAGTCTTCGTTATAACTGAGTTGATACAATGGGCTGGTAACAAAATTTTTTTCTAGTATGAAATATTTAAGTACATAAGTTAAACCATCGGTCGTTGTAATACACGTCATAACCACTGGTAAAAGTCCTGTCATGTCAAATCCATGTTCTAAAGTTGTTCATAAGTTAAGATTTAACAGGGAAAACGCCAATTTTTTAATATGGTACGAGTGCCGAGTAGCTATTTCGCTGAGAAATTCAGAAGTAAGCCTTAGCTTTATGATATACTAATGAACAACTTTAGAAAACGATTCTATTACCAGCGCAATGAAATTATAAGGTGAATGCCATCGCTATCCTGTTGCAGATACCGTTCGTGCAGCAGGAATTTTTTACGGATGAGGTGGTGGTGGTGATCCTGAGCGTCCTCATATATTCTGGTTTTGCTGTACTGTACGTCAAGTTGCTCGACCGGCACTGCAGGAAGTTACGCTCCCATCGCTCCTATGGGCCCTTCAAGAAGGAAATCATCAGGCGCTTGCAAATCGAGCTGAGCGAGCTAAACTCGGACGCCGAAACCGAAAACCGTATGAACACTTTTACTATCAGCTACTTGCGCAGTTAGTATCAGTCACCTGTGGCAAAATTTTCTATTACTTCGTTATGTAAGGGAACTGTTATTGGTCGAGCCGAGCTTATCTTATACTCGTATAGAGTATTTCGCTTTTTTGGCTTTGATACGTTTGCTTTTTCCGTTTTTCGTCGGCGGAGAAATATTGCGTCAGAATATGATGATTGAGCAGCAGAATTCACGCTGCTTTGACTTATTATCCAACAGTATTTTTTATAAAGTATTAAGATCCGCTTTTTCTAAGCATTAAGAAACTCTTGGCGCAGTTGGCAAAAAGTGTTCGGATTTCGTTGAAATTTGGTATGCTAGGGTACTTTAGGGTGAAACTTCCGAAAATAATGTCGGATTTTTTCACAAAAGTTTTCGCTTCGAGATACGGCGGGAAATTCAATTTTGCTTGCTGAAAACGCAGAACTTTTCGAAATCATTAATTTTATATATCAATCGATTGGAAATGACGAGACAAATCTGAATATTACTTCAAACTGAAAATTGGTATAGAACCTGAAAAGTTATGCAAGAGAAAAAATTCGAATTTTCAAACGTTTTGGTTTTTCGATTTTTTCGGTACAACCTTGGTTGGATGACGATATAGAGCACCCCTTGGGGTTGAAGCCCTAACTCTGGGCTATCCAATGACGTCATAAAAAATTGACATCAGTGCGGGGCAACGGGTCGCAAATTGAGCCCGAACGTGGTGCACCCTATGTTTATCGTGTTGAGCATAGAGCGAATCGGCATAGCGCGTATGACAGATATCTCTGGTAGTCTGCAACCAAATTCAATGCGGATATGGGCATCTTGTAGGTCTATCATTAACTTAGATTTCCTTTTTTTAATCATAAGAATCCGATCACAATTACTCACTGGACGAACTTTCTACGGAGAGTCACAATTTCGGACGTTTTCGC
>NIUQ01005644.1:0-10288 GCA_002796945.1 Plectus sambesii
TACAGATGCGATAAGAAACAGTTCTGTCAAATGCATACAGCTTTCCACTGACTATTTTAAGAAAAAAAATTGGACCTTATCCTGGAATATGGAAGAAACCTTTCCTGATTTTTTACATCAGTTGCAAAAATGTGAACACATTCGACAAATTCATGTGGTGAATATTTGGGAAATGTATACGCATGAGCCTGTTTTAATGCGTTATGAGGGAGAAGTGACTGCAAATTTAGCACTGACAGCACAGAATTTAGCGAGGCTCAGTAGCATTACTATTCCGAATTGGCATGGTAGAATACTGAGCGAAAGGAACAAGGAACTAATTGAGAAAGCTGGTCAAGAAATAAATCCCGAATTTTCGATCACATACGTTGAATAGTCAATCCGAGCTGGAAGAGTAAAGAAAGACTAATGAATGGCAAAATATTTCACTGCTCAGCGCTTTTTCTCAGTCGTCGTATTGGAAAAACGCCTCAAGTGACAAGTAGCGCTGATATGAGAGGAAACGACCACAAATGTGCAGAAAATTGTCTGAACAGAGTTTTTCATTCTACCGATATGGGCCTCCATACATCTTGCATCCCCACTCCACATTTTATTAGCATGAGGCGAGGACTCAAGATGTATGTATTGCGTTTCAGTCACCAGATGGCAAAAATTTCAAATGACTGGTAAAGACGTCACAATATTACTACACCATGATTTCGTGTTACTCAAAAACGTGACATTTGGGTGTAAAGATTACATCATGCAAACATAGTGTAATCATAACCACGAACTGAGAAGATATGGATTACTCATTGAAAATGCTATTGCATATAGTAGAGCAAGACTTCCGTGAATCTAAGTGGTAAACTAATAAGAAAGTTGATGTGGGGCGTATAACTCTCAACCTTAACCATAATTTTTGGGCAAATCTTTGCTGATCTTACCATTGTTCAAACGCACAGTGCTGTTCAGCTTTTTCTCATGCGCTGCATTTTGAAACTGCTCCAAATTTTTTGTTAACGTAATGTTTTCATGTTTCATTGAAAAATCGTTAAATGTAACATTAACCAATATAATAGATACGATGTATGTTTTGGTAAAATACCCTTAAAATTTTTCCCTGTAAACTTTATCCATAACTGGGAAAGTGAAAGCGTTGCAATGGACGAAGTAGACAAGGTTTACAGGCCGTCGATCGAAGCGACATATTTATATCGCGATAATAGGGTGAAGTATCGTCAACCACTGAGTTATTGTTCCCTTTTCACTTTTATTTTGCATTATGCATCATCCGCTACACGTTTACAAATTGTTTGTGACAGTGACTGTCTCTACGTTACTCGCGTGAACTTGGGTACCAGTCGATCGTTTGAGTTACAAGTTCAAACAGCGAGCTTTGGAAGAAATTTGCCAACCCACATTTACAAGTATCGTCATATTTCGCCACTGATGCTCGTCTAACTTTTCGGGATCATCTTGTCCTCTATTGACAGCCTATTTATCATGCCCGCAGTATAAATCAAAGCCTGAAAATGGCTATACAAACGTCCGCAACGTATTTGACTCCCAAAATAGAGACTGTTACCTTTTTAACCACTTTTGGTATCACTTTAACCCTCAATATAAGAATTGGTTCGATTTGATCGCACATCACACGTCCCTAGCAAAACTTGCATGTGTCGCAGTATTGTAAACACTGCTCTGTCAGTACCAGTTCTTTCTTTCCTGGGAACGAACGGATAATTCGTCAATGTGCCATTTTACCAAGTAAAACTTTTTCCACGCAGACAGGTTGGTGCTGACGTGATTTAGTGTATATAAAACATGATCGAACGAGTATTCCCATCACTGCACCTATCAGATAATCCTTCATCAATTTATTAAACCTTGGGCGGAATGAACATGGAGTACAGCGACTACTCAATCGATACCAGCGAAAAGGAAGAAAATAACATATACCCCAAGGAAAAGTTACTCAGTGATAAACGTGAATATCTGAAATACCACGCGTCCATTCAAGTAAGAATTGACTACAAAGCCATCGGTGAAAATTCTGAAATAGAGCCTGATACGTTAATTATTGTCAAGTTACTTATTAAATGGGGTACAATCTCCAGAGTGCTTAGACATGACTCCGTTATTAAGCATAACAGTGCCCTTTTTGTTCAACACTCTTTCATACAACATTAATTGTGCATCAATTGTGGCTGAAATTTACTGTTAGCTTTAACAAAACGAAGCACTAATTTATTGTCCCTGCAAACGCTTGCGTCAGTTGAGTCCATTTAGCGCGCACTGGCCGAAAAAAGGCAAGATACGATATTAAGCGCGATTTGAACTTCATTATGGGCACTATTTATTTTTGGCTGACGGAGGGATTAAACTATTAAAAATTTTAGCGCGAAATGAGCATTTGGCATAGGAGAAGCTTAAAATAATGATATTGTGCAATAGCATCTTGTATTTTTCGCGAAAGCTTCGATAGTTCGTCGGTAATACGAAACTCCGCCCACAGACTTATGACACAGGACGCTCTCGCATTTGTGTTGCATAGCAACAGACAATCAGTTGCCATGCAACACGTTACATTTTATGACCCGGTTTTATGGATTTATCATCCAAATTCGGTTCTGATTCTGATCTTATGATACCCCAAAATTGTACTATACATAATATGTGTACCTGGTACTAACGATCCTGAACCGGAACCGGAAACTTTAATTAATTATTCGCGCTCCTCACATAAATAGTCATGATGATACATATAATAGTTAAAATAGGTTACAGTCTCTTAAGCGGCGGTCACAATGCAGCCACACGCCACAGCCACATTTGTAGCTGAGCCACATTTGTTGCCGAGCCACAAATGTGGCTGTGGCCGCGTGGTCACAATGCGGCAACATTTTTGTACCTTGTCAGGAATAAAATGAGCGCCAATTTAAAATTGTTGCGATGCGCCACTAATTGTTTGATAATTTCAAACGATGTAACAATTTTCAACCTTAATCAAAATTCAAATTTATCATTGATGAGTGTCAACAGTATGACAAATTTGCAATATTCCTCGCAAGACCGCATGAAATACAAAGTTTGTGGCCGGCGACAAGCCACAAGCAACAAAATTTTTGTTGCTTGTGGCTGAGCCACATTTGTGGCTCAGCCACAAAAGTTGCCGCATTGTGACCACACGCGGCCACAAATGCGGCCGGCCACAAATGTGGCTCAGCCACATTTGTGGCGTGTGGCTGCATTGTGACCGCCGCTTTATTCTGTAGGTAGAATTTGTGGCACCAGTGGCGAAATGTCACGACGCGTATTAATGCGAATTGCCACAATTTCTTGCAAAGTTCGCTGTTTGAACGCAAAACTCAATTGATCGACAGGTACCCACGTTTAACTGCAGTTTGGTTGAAATAGACTCAACTGCCACAAGCGTTTGCGGGGACAATAGCTGATGAATAGCGCAGAGCAATGCAATCTGTAATCAACACTGATTTTGTTCACTCTTCCAGCTCAGGATAGGCTCTCTCCACGTACTTGATGGAAAATTCGAGATTTCTTTCTCGACCAGCTCTCTCAATTCGTTCTTTGTTCTCTTCTTTCAGTTTTCTGTGTTCGAACAGTTTGTTGCCATTTTCATTCGATAAAGTAATGCTTGTGAGCCCTAATAATTTTCGTGCCGTCAGGGCTAAATTAACAGTCATTTCTTCCTCAAAACGAGTTGTAATAGATTTAAGATCATTATCTAAAATATCCTTGACATGAATTTGTTGAATGCATTCACATATTTCGAGTTGATGTAGAAATTCAGGATAGGTTTCTTCGATTAAAAAATTAGCAGAAAGCTGCAAACATTTGACAGTACTCTTCTTAATTTGATCTGTAATTGACTTCCACGTTGTCAAATCGATATTGCATTTGTAGAATTCCACTATGTCCATTGCTGGCAGTGTTGCAATACCAACCATTGTGCTGCTTCCCATTTCACATTCATTGAACTTCAAATTGTTTAGAGATGAACAAATTGTAAATGACAGCTGAGAATTGGCTTCAAATGTGCATCCTTTAAATGTTACTGAGTGGAGTTTAATCAAATCACTGAATGATAACAGGTCATTTTGACGAAGGTTGTAATTCGTTATTGTAAGTTCCATTTGTTCAACATTGCTGCATTTTTGCAAGTAGAATAAGAATTCTTTATCGAAGTCTCCTTCAAATGATAGCTTCAAATATTTGACAGAACTGTTTCCTATTTGATTAATAATTGACTGCCATGATGCCAAATCAGTTTTGCATTTATTGAATTCCACAGTGTCGATTGCTGGCATTGCTACAACACCAATGTTTGTACCACTTGGAATTTTGCATTCACTAAATTGCAGATTTTTCAAGGATGGGCAATTTGTGAATGACAGCTGAGAACTGACTTCAAAAGTACAACCCTTAAATGTCAGCGAGTAAAGCTTGATCAAGTTACTAAATGATAACAAGTCATTTTCACGAATTCTGTAGTTCCACAATGCAATTTCCATTTTTTCTACATTGCTACACTTTTGCAACTGGACTAAGAACTGCTCATTGAAATGACCTCCAAATTGCTTCTTCGAAGCTGAATATCTTCCTAATGTAAGCTCCAAACATTTTACAAAGCTGCTCCTTATTTGTTTTGTAATTGATTGCCACGTTGCCAAATCAGTTTTGCAGAAAGAGAATTCAACAGAGTCGATTGTTGGCAATGTTGCAATATTGAAGTTGTTGCTGCTATCAATTTTACATCGCCAGAATTTCAGATATTTAAGGGACACACAATTGTTAAACGACAGCGAAGAATTCGCTTCAAATGTGCAGCTCCAAAATGTCACTGAATGGAGATTTACCAAGTCATTAAATGATAACAGGCTATGATGTCGAATTTTGCACTTACGAATTGTAATTTCCATTTCTGCAACATTGCTGCATTCTTGCAAGTGGGTTAAGGATTCTTCATTGAAATCGTCTCCATATAATTGCTTATTCATAGTTCCATATATTCCAAATGCTACCTTATTTATGGATATATCTGTCCCAAATGTCAGCTTCAAACATTTGACAGAACTGTCCCTTATTGCATCTGCAATTGATTGCCATGCGGCTAAATCAATATTGCAGAAAGAGAATTCCACTGTGTTAATTGCTGGCAGTGTTGCCGAACAAAGAATGGTGCTGCCCTTCATGTCACAATGCTGAAATTGCAGTTTTTTCAGGGACGGACAATGTGTGAAGGACAGCTGCGAATTGGCTTCAAATGTACATTTCTCATATGAAAGTGTTTCAGCTGCTGGCAGTTTTGCGATCTCAAGGATTGTGTTGCTTATCATTTCACATTCACTGAAATTCAGAGTTTTCAATGATGGACAGTTTGTAAATGAAAGCTCTAAGTGGACTTCAGGAGAGCCAAAACCAAATTCCAAATTGTCGGTTGCTGATGAAAATGTAATCGCAAGAGAGCTGCTTTTCATTTCACAATTATCAAAATGAAGGTATTTCAAGGCTGGAAAAATTTTGATGTTTATTTGAGACTGGGCTTCAAATGTACAATGCTCAAATGCCAATAAATGAAGCTTCGTCAAGTCACTAAACGACAGAAGGTGTTTTTGGCGAATTGCGTAATTCATTATTTCAATTTCCAGTTTTTCAATATTCTTGCACTTTTGCAAATGGATTAGGAATTCCTTATTGAAATCTTCCCCAAATTTAAGCTTGAAATATTTGACCGAGCTGTACTTAACTGCATTTGTAATTGACTCCAATGTTATAAAATCAGTTTTGGATGTGTAGAACTGAATGGTATCGATTTCTGGCAATGTGGCAAGATTAACAATTGTATTGCTTTTCATTTCACATTCTTTGAACTGCAGTTTTTTCAGCAATGGACAGTTTGTGAATGTCAGATTAGAATTCGCTTCAAAAATGCATTTCTCAAATGTTAGTGAGTGAAGATTTATCAAGTCACTGAATGAGAACAATGGTTGACGAGTCATTTTGGATGTGGTGTTTGACTCGTTATGTACTGATGTATCCTTCAACATGTTTCTTGCATGTCTAGCACTGTTTGGTGTGCCCCACAATAAAATGCTGTGCGCGTTTTGGCATTGTGAGAGGAACCAATTGAGCAGTTTGTAATTGAAGCCAGCTGTTGTATTAAATGAATCAAATTGCATGTCCAGGTCAATATCAGCTATTCTCTCGATATAATATATGCGTTTTTGTGTCTGTATTTGCATTTTGTCAGATAAAGCAATTCGTAAAAGGAATCTTTCGAATTCCTTCATTTCTGATGTTGCCAGTTTAGAATGAGGAAATAACCATTCACTCGTTGAGTCATCAGAACATAAGCAGTAGAAGGCGGCTAAAAACTCTTGTATTGTCCTGTGTTGAAAGAAATAAGATGTTTTAAGCTGCAGTGATTCATTTCGTATTTTTTGCTTCCTCATCAGTCCAACTTGTTCTATTACTGGTTTTAAGTTAAAATGTTTGTAATCAGACTCTCCAAAAACATTTTCATTTAACTTAGTCAATGCCATTTTACCCAGACAATAAAGCTGCGGAAAGCGTAGGAAATGGTCTTGAATGGTTTCAAACTTGTCTCTAACATCATTTCGGAAGCCGAATAGAACTGGGATGTTGTGATTAGGGTTGGTTTTCTGGTGTCTATCGATGAGCCACCATATGATATTACAGTACATTTCAACCAATGTGCCGTCAACAATTCTCTCATGCACCAGACAAATAAATGTAAGAAACAGTGGTGTCTCTGCAAGCTTATTCAGATTTTCATTATTGTCAAGTAGGCGATGAACTGCAGCAATATTTTCTTGGTGTTTGAAATAACTTGAGTGAAAATGATTAGATATGTATTTCCCTTTTTGTTCTGTTGTTGTAAATCCCAACACTTCAGCAAAGGTAAATCTCCCTTCGAGTCCTTGAAAATTTGATAGATATCCCTTTCTTGTTGTGATTACTACATTATATAATAATGTATTGAAATTTGTCTTTAATGACAGATATGTGCTCAGTTCTGAACACTGTTTGTCTAAAGATGATTCATCATAGCCATCCAACAATATTAAAATATGACATTCTTTGCAAAAATACTCATTTCTGATCGCTAATGACAAACTTTGATTATCTTCCTTCCTCAGATATTTGCCTGTACACCCTAGCACCAAATCTTCAATGTTTTCAAACGTTTGTCCATGCACTTCTCGAAACTCTGTATAAATAACAAGATCATAGCGTTGCATTTCTTCCTTTCCTTTTGCCCATTCATAAGCCAGTCGTCTCATTAGCGATGTTTTTCCAGTTGCTGGATCTCCTTCAATAATCAGCATCTTCTCTTTCTCAAACGCTCTCTCGAGCAGTTTTGCATGATCTTCTGTTGCTGGTAAATCCATCTTTTCTTCTTTTAGCGCCAAAGAAACCCATGTATTCTCAATATTGAACGTAAATGGTAACGAGAAGGGGTACACATTTCGAAATATTTCTAAATACTTTGCTTTGAGCGATTGTTGAGCACTAAAAGATAAATAAATGATAAACCTGGATGGCTCTCGCAAGGTTCATTAGAGAGGAGTATTAAAATATACTCACTTTATTTTTATATCCCTGTTTTGATTAGTATACAGGGTGGCAGAAAAGTCACCGGACTAATTTTTCAAACTGCTTTTTTGGGTTTTACCCAAAACCTTTCCTACATTTTTTATATACCATTTTATTCGTCTTTTAATTCTCTATCGTTTGGTATATAGATTTTATTGACAACTCGACTTATAACTCATTTTATGCTAACTTAAAAAAAGGCAAAATTTTGCACATACCAGCTGACTAAAAAATAATGTTGTAATTTGTTTCTTAAATAACTTGAACCAGAATAACCCATTTGAAATGAAACTTAAGAGAAATAATCTGCAAAAGATGGGGTTTCGTTTGAAAAAAGAATTTTTGAATTTGGTTGTGGCGTTGTCAAAATATGGCCAGCCAAAGAGAAGATGTTAATTCAAGCGAATTGCCTGCGAGGCACATAATCCATAACCGTACTATCGCGCGAATTTATATGCCGTTCGGTATATTGTTTTTTCTGTTGTTATGAGTCGAGTTGTCAACAAAGTTTATATACCAAACGATAGAGAATTAAAAGACAAATAATATGGTATATAAAAATTGTAGAAAAGGTTTTGGGGAAAACCCAAAAAAGCAGTTTGAAAAATTAGTCCAGGGACTTTCCTGCCACCCTGTAATATAATTTAAATAATAGAATAAATCATTTATTTAAATAGAAATATCAAGCTTATTTTTTATCTTTGATGTTTCTTCCGAAATTAAACATGTGAAGCATTATATAGAAAATCCATCATAATCAGAAGGGTGGTTATGTCGGTACTGACGAACAACCTCATATGTAAAGTTCCCGTCGGTCTTATCCACCGCAAAAATTTGGTTAACAATATTTGAACTGTCAGATGCATGCAGTATATTCTTAGCAACACTGAGTAAAGACAAAGAGATATTCAGGAGCGTCAAGAGCCCACTATTCGCCACCACGATCGTATAGGTCAACAAATCAGCCAAATCCATCAAGGAAGTGATCACACTTGTTACGCCGAAAGTGCAAGCGTGGTTATGGTTTTTCACTGAGCTACATCTGACTTTTTCATTTGTCACGAAACAATACGTAACGTGTTTGTATTTTCAAAACATGGTCAAGCAGAATGCAGCAACTTCAGGCTGAATTTTTGCTCAGTTCCTGAGGGAGTTTGCCCGTTTTTATGGTATTATTCAACAGATCAGGGTAAGAGCTCTAATCCTAGAACTATTTTCGCTATCTGAATAAATTCTTGCCGAAAAATTAAAACATTATAAAAGTTCAATCAACATTTGGCTCTTTCCTCGGAAACAAGGTTTATTTTGCACTAATTGCAGATTTTTACACATTTACAGATTCATTTCTTTATTCTTTACTGAATGTTATTTAGTAGAATTAATTTTGATTTTATTTTGTAGTAAATTGGTCAGATTTTAGGTATTCATCATATAATGTTACGCAAATTGTTCAAAAATGATCAGATCATTTTTTAAAATTTACAACATCCTAATCTTAGAATCGAAGTTTTGACAACACCTAGAAAATTTCGCAAATTTTGTCAAGGCACTGATGAAAACGTTTGACGCTTAGCAAAGTCTATCTTAATCCTAGATTTGAAACATTCTGATTGACTCTAAAACGAAAACATGCAAAGTACATACCTGTTGATGTTTGAGAATCCAGTTGGAAGTAGCGTGTACAATTTAAAGTCAAGCCAGTTGTACCATGAAGATCGAGCAGATGAAGCAGAGGTAGATGAAGAGGTAGATGGAAGCGGGCTTAATATAATTTGATTGTTACTGCAGATTCTGAATATCATATTTTGCGAAAGTAACTAAACATTACTTTAGCAGTCATGTAGGTTTTAATAGTAACTAGCGGAGAGCGCTGCGCTAACGCGCCGCGCTATCCGCTTGAGTTTTCGCATGCTTCCTCTTCGAGACTGCGTCACCCGTACCGCTCAGCGGCACGGAATTCGCATTCTGCCTTTGGGTTCCTGTAATCTAGTGCCCCTGGTCTTTTATATATAAATGCAAACAAATTTGCACACTACATTCATCAGGAGGCAGTTCGATGAGAATTATAAAAAAAGGACTTGCGCAATCATCTATTTTGCATAAACTTAGGGATAGTTCTAGAGGATTCCAGAATGTTCTCTGATCACACGTGTCATATCTATTTATTGGTGGCGCTGGTGCAAAACTGCACAATGTCATTTTATGCACGCGCGGTTTTTATGTACCCCCGATCACTTTGAAACACATTTGCGACGGGTTTCGAACGTAGATTGTTTTCAAGAAAACAGAAGTTTTTCCATTCTAATAATTCAAAACAGAAACTTAATGGGGATAATATGTGAATGAAACTATCAAATTCTTTCATATGACCCTTAGTTAAAGGGAGATTTGCTTCGAATGCCATATTAAGCCATTTCGCATATTACATTTTTGCTTTCGATGTGCATATAATAGAAGCGGGGCGGAAGTGGTATGAGTCGGGTGCAGTACCCCTGGCAAATACAATCTTAGTCTGACCGGGGATTGCTAAAGGCCAAGCCCGAACAGTGAGGTGTTCACAAACACACGCTGATGGACATCGCTTTATGTAGAGCGCAAGAACTCTCGCAAAGAGCGCAGCGCTCTTCGCTCGAGTTCTTACCCCATACATTAAGGCGATACGTCG
>NIUQ01005645.1:0-10352 GCA_002796945.1 Plectus sambesii
ACGTATGCCTATATGACTGCCATCTTCATGCATGCCCAATACGATACGCTCGGAGTCGCCGACCGCGGCTATATGACTTCCCTCTGCGAGTAAGTTATTACTCCTTATGGTATCTTCCATAATAATCTGTCCCCTTTGCATTCAGATTGATCAATCTTGCATTCAGTTTCGTCAAACTAGCATTCCTATTGACTGCGAAGATGACGAAATAGGATGCATAGTTGACCAGTTATGATGGAACATGGTGTATTAGAAGAATGTTTACTAGTAGCAACGGACAATTATGATAGATCTGTGCCCCTTAATTTTGTAAATACACCTAAAGAGCGACCATATGAAACATTATAGATTTGCTATCGCTCAAGAGAATAGTAGTTTTTGATACTTTTCAGGAAAGTACCATCGTTGAGAATTCGAATTGCCGGCAAGTCCATTCCAGTGGAGAAGTTCTGCGGCATGAAGGCGCGTCGGTACTCGCTGAAGGGCACCTTGACACTTGCTCACTATGTTCGTTATTTTAGATCTCTGACTTTGGTGACGGAAAAGTTATGTATTTATAGTCAAAATTTCCCGATCAGTAAGAAGAAATCTTATATTGAATGTGGCAAATTACTTTGAAAGTCGACACCACACCTTCCTATCAATCTGAGCACGTAAAAATTAATAAGTGACTATAACTTCTGATTAAAAAAATAATATTCAAGCATCGAAAAGCGAGCTTACCTTTATCAATTACGATACCTAGCGAGATTCTTGTTAATGATCGATAAGTTTACTGTTAAGTACGGGATATGAAACGGTACAACTACTTTCCATGGATATGTTTTGTCGCGTCGGCTCCCTTATACGCGCTCTATCAACGCCCTCTTTGATTTGCAGGAGTTGATATACCTTTGGAATGGTTTCAACATCTTGGGACAGAAGGAAGAGCTGCTGAAACCAATTCTCGCCGATATCGAAGCTCAAATCAAAAGAATCGAATCTGCCCAAGGTGCGTAGGAATAAAGACTTACTTTTAAAATACAGTTAACACATTCACGACAGCGCGTGTTTTCGGAAAACTGCCGCGTGGGACCGCGGCCCTTTTTTACACAGCGCGTGTAATCGGATTAAGGGCGGCCGGTACGAGGGAGGTCCTAAAGCGATTCTCGCCTGATTATAATGTTTGCATTCAAATAGCTCCGTACGGCATTTTTATGGCCACAAATCCTTACGTAACGCAATTTAAATCACGCGCCTCCGATTACGGTAGCCTTCGCGTACCGGTCGCCCTTTAGTCCGATTACAGCGCGTGCGTGCATGACCAATCATGCAGACGGTCCGAAATGGCAGTCACCGCGTGTATGACTGGTCATGCACATTGTCGTGAATGTGTTAAATTCGTTTATACCCGTTTTGGAGGGATCAGCCAACATTAGCGTTATACCAAAACCGCTTTAAAGGAATTCTGATGTAATCTCACTTTATAAGCATTATTGGCTTGTATTTCGCAATTTTTTTGCGTTGACCTTTTTATCGACTGTCTCTTTGTGAACGAAACTTTCTGAAGAAAAGAGCAGAGAGAGTTGATGCTTTTTAGGAATATTAAATGCTAGAGCTAATTTTCACTAAACCGATTGTTAATGCTATTTATTTTGCAGTGCGCGACCAAGATGATTACTGTCTGTGCCTGCTGCTCAAAGCGATGTGCTTTAAACACCTGCAAAGTCCATTTCAAGCCGAGCAATGCTTCAAAGACATCATCGACAGGTACTTCAAGTTTTTTCTTACCGTTGTACTTATAAATATAGGGGCGAGTACCAGTGATTGTTCTCATCCATTTCAAATGCGCAAGTTCATTTCTATGAGTGATTAATATGAGGCTACTATCGCGGTATATATCTGTATTATTTGAATAAGGACACTCACAAATTAATACGTTATAAAACGATCTGTTTAAATTAAAAAGTGCATTAATTTAAGTGGAAAACTCTTTATATGTATCATATACCCTGGGACTACGCGTGCTATTAAACGAGCCACAAAACATACACGCCGAATGATACACTACGACACCGATATGTGCCGCAACAAGGTCATTAATTTTCAGCGAATCTCGGCTGACAGACCACAGATATCTCGTACCGAGCTCCTACTTCGAGTTGGCCTTGTTGCGGATGGACGAAGACCGCCTGACCGAGACGCAGCAGTTGTTGACCAAAGCGCGGGAGTTTAAAAACTATCCCCTCGAGACTCGCCTCCATTTCCGTATACACAGCGCTTTTGAGAAGCTCGGCGTCAAGACGCCCTCGCCAACGCGCCTTTAGAAGCGGGAAATTTGAAATTATCTTGCTGTTTACTCAATAATTTTTCTTCGTCAGTTACACAAATGCGCGGTCTTGGAACGGATATTTTCAAAGCACTATATTCAGTTAGTCATTGTTTTATCTCGTTCTTTTTACTTTATTTCCTTCGATTATGACTTTTCAGCGTAATGAAATGTATGTAGTCGAACTCAAGAGTACGATATTGTATTCGGCGCTTTGATACTGACGAAGAAATTCCGAGCAGACGGTTATTTTAATATCGAACCGCCAGAGGCACGGCTAGTCCATTCGTACTTATGTTCATTGTTGTCCATTTCCCCTTGTCATTGTTAAAAGATTTTGAATGCAACGCCGCACAATGATCGCATCACATCCCCGTGTGGAGGCAGTGCGCTTAGATGATCGCAGAGATTGTCATGCGTTATGTTTTCAGATGATATTCCAAATGTGTCAGTCTAAGCTATTATCATACATATGTCACCGCGTCATTTCCTTACCGCCTGCACTGCGCTATTTTCTGTCATGAGCCATGTTTGGATAGCTGCAATTGAGAGATCCAAGTCAAAATTGACTCAATAAAATGTGCTTGTTTCTGTTTTTCGAAAGTGAATCGCTGAAGCTGGATGCAGATTTGAAAAAACTACCCACTTAATCGCGCGTTCCTTAAACCTTGCGATATTGTCGGAATCAAGCGATACTGTCATAAACCTTTACACGCACAGCTATTCGAAGCAACCGCTTTTGGAGCTTTCTTGTATGAACCATACATGCCTCCATAAGCGTTTCACAGTGAATGTCAAGCATGTAACCAAGATGCTTCAAAGTTGCTTACATTGGTATTGATGTATACAACATCTTTGGGGATATTCCACGAAGTAAGAGTACAACATTATTGCGCTGGTGAAATAATTCTGGCTAGATTTGAATGCATTACGACAATAATATATGATGGACAATATGAAAATATAGACTGTTCTTCTTCGTGAAGTGAGCCAGAATTATTTCTCAGAGCAACCATAAATGCCCTTAACAAAAAAAGTGAAAGTAAAGCAAAATCTTCGTGTGACTCAGCTCTTTTATTTGCTTTACTTTGCTTTCATCTGCATTTGCTGTACTGTGACAATTCTGGTCAGCATGCGCGCATCTTGTCTTGAAAAAATCTTGAATGCGCATCTTGTCTTGATACGATTGTCTTTCCCTTTCTCTTTGCCTGTTAATAATGTGTTTTGCACTCTTTCCTGCTTTCGACGCGTTCCTTGCGACATTATGCATTTCGATGTTACTCGCAGTTTGGTGGCGGAGATCCATGGAGATCCGCAAAGATTGCTTTTCATTGCGAAAATCAACAAAATTCTTTTCCCAATAATAGCAATTACGGAATATCTTTGGCATGGAAAAGGCTTAACAGTGTTTTTTTCTAACATATCCAATGTATGCTAGCAATTTTCGGAGTAGTTTGCAGTAATAATAGTTAATATGTACGCATGTAATTTCGGTTTATTCCCTTTTTAACCGTGACTGCGTCCGATTCTCAAATCAAGCGTTCTTTCGTGCATTCATTATTGATTTTCGCGAAAATTTCCTGCTGCATCGTCTTGTGTGCATACTTCTGATTGGAATTCAAGTTGCTTGATTGTAACTTGGAATCATTTGTGATCAAGTACAAAAAAATTGTGTGACTCACGTTCTAATAAATACCATTTTCACTTTAATTAGGACACTTTCCATATTGATTTGACTTGGAAAATGTCCTCATTGATTTGGAGAGTATTCTTATTAAAATAGAAATGATACATGACAGAGATGACGAGCTGTGATTCAATTTCTGTTCCTCTGCCAGTAATTACCGTGACTGAGGGGTGATGATCCACTGGCACTCATGGGTTTCTCTGAGCAATTTATGATGCAAGGCGCCGTGGCATTCAAATATAAGACCTCACTTCTCGTTGGGAAAGTCAAATTGCACACCGTGATTATATTGAAGCCATGTTTTGGTGTACAAAAATTGCGACTTTAATGTGACAAAATTAAAAAGCCCAGTATTACAGTCGATTTGTCACACAAAAATTACGGTAGTTATGCGGTGGATGGAAGAAGCGAATAGCTTCACCTTGCACCATGTTGGCAAAACCAAGTGCTGCGTAATTCTACTGTTCACAGCTCTGTGGTCATTTTTGTTACTGTTATTCATCGAAAGACCTAAAGACCTTTTGTGATCGAATGTTATGCTCTCTTGTCGCTGTCGAAGTTTTTTTGCCAATGTATTTTCGGTGCGCATGTGTTATAGGGCACGCAAAAGCCCCAGACACCTGAGTCTATTTCAAGCAAACAGTTCAAATTCTAGCAAGATACGATACTTAGCGCGATTTAAACTTCATTATGGGCACTATTTATTTGCGGCTGAGGGTGGAATCGAATTATTCAAAATTTTAGCACAAAATGAGCATTTGGCATAGGAGAATCTTAGAATAATTAAAGTGAGCAAAAGTATCTCGTTTTTTCCGCGAAAGNCTCTCGCACTTGTGTTGCATAGCAACAGAGGACCAGTTGCCATGCAACACGTAACAACTTTTGTACCGTTATTATGGATTAATCATCCAAATTCGGCTCTGATTCGGTTCCGATTCTAGTTCTTATGATACCCCAAAGTTGAACTATATAGAATATGTGTACCCTGTACTAACGATCCTGAACCGTAAGCGGAACCTTTAATTAATTATTCGCGCTCCGCACATAAATAGTCACAATGATACATGTAATAGTTAAAATAGGTTACAGCCCCTCATTGTGTAGATAGAATTTCGTGGCTCCAGTGGCGAAATGTCACGGCGCGTGTAAACGTGACTTGGCACAATTTCTTGCAGAGTTTGCTGTTTGAACGCAAAACTCAATTGATCGACAGGAATCCACGTTTATGCGCAGTTTGCTTGAAATAGACTCAGGTGTCTGGGGCGTTTGCGTGCCCTATAAGTCTCGTTGGGAAGTAATTGTATAATTGTTTGTGAAATGAAAAGGAATCGATTATGATTGACATTGACATTGAATAAAAGAACAAATTGACTTTTTCGGTGAAGTGACATCTGGCGTGCATGCCGATTTTAGTTCTCAAACTTGCTCTACTGCAAGTTTAAAGCAACTCGACAGTTAAGTTTCGAATCGAGATAATCTGTGGCAGAAATTGATATACAGCATTTCAATTTCTAAAAATCTACATAAAATTCAAAGTAACCTAGTGAAAAAGCAAGAAAATTTGGACATTTTATTCATTGCATGACTTAAATTGGTCAAATACATGGTCTAACATTGCACCAAAACATGAACCTACAAATAGCAAATAATGAAGATCATCATTAATCTTGATTCGGCCAACACTTTGATGGAATTTCAACCCATGCACTGGCTAATTTTGTTCCAGTACCAGTCGGTTCCCGAATTGCAGCCGTACGGACCTCCATTGTGGATGCGAGCCATTCTTTCGCAATCGCTTCTTCCAGGGCAATTGCCACCGTAGCGATTCATATAGTTCTACAATTTCGCATTCAAAACTTCTTACATTTGAGAGAACTGCTTTAAAGGTCGATACGCAAGCTCGTTGTGAAGCAATTTTTCAAATTCTCATGCGCGCAAGGAAAATGCGCATCAAAGAGAGCAACTAGACGCAAAAGTAACACTGTATTTTGTCCTTAGATATGAGTTATACCTAGGAACTACCTAGGAACACTTTTACTATAATTTAAATTTTTTTTCTTTCATAGTTTTACTGCAAGTAAATAAATGATGAATGCAATAATTTTATCTTCACTTTATATTTATTAAGTTTTATCAAGCTTTACTTTAGGGGCTGTCATAAAAGTTGGCTCTTGGAGGTTAAAACTTACATGAATGCACTGAACGGAGCAATCCCAGTTATTGCCGCATCTTTGCCAAGCCTGTTCAGTACTCTCGCCCTGCTGTTTCCAAGGCTCACCACAATCCTGATAGTAGGCCAGTTTGATTTGAAAGTAGCCGCAAGAGAGCGAACCGGCGTCCCAGTTGCATCCAATCGCGTTGCAGCCGCGGGATTCAAGTTGACACATACAATCCAGGCATTTGTCGCCAAGTGCAAAGGCTTAAAATTGCTTATAGAATTCAATCATTTGCTTGTCCTTCAGAGAGCCATTTGATTTCTCACATAGAAATTATATTGACAAGCACGTTTTAGAGCGCTGTATGCAGTCTTCTGATATAGGCATGCACAAATATGGGGTGAAAGCGTCAAATTTTAATCGGATCAACGGGTCTGTGGCGCAATGGATAACGCGTCTGCCTACGGAGCAGAAGATTGCAGGTTCGAATCCTGCCAGACTCACAATTTTGCACCATGCGCCCTCAATGTTTGGAATTTGTTGACAATCGCCATAAATTATCCTTTTGATGATTTCTTATACTAATATGAGTTGAGCGAGGAACAGGAACGCGACTTTCGTGCAGTTCCAATTTTAGCATTGTAGAAAATTATTGGATTAAGTTATAATTTTGTAGCGAACGAATAAAGTAGCTCACCAAAGAGAAACGAGAGCAGAAAGACGACGGCAGAATTCATGGCCTTAGTAGAGAAAGTAACAACACCTGACAGTCGCAGACACTTTTGTCACAGTCTTGGTCCACAATTTATACCGCCACATTTCATTTCGGTCAAAACAACGATAACAACTTTTACAGCCACTTGTTATTGTCAAATAGCGATTAATGTATACTCATACCCCGCACATTTGCAGCCAATATTTGTATAACGAAGCATCATGAGCCAATTTTCGGCTAAAAATATTCAGTTGAAGCTGATAAGAATTGTTTGCGGTGCTAAGTAGCGCTTGCTGTGTGGAGGAATAACTAATAATGCTTTGCAAGCAGTTATACTATTAGTCATCAACGGCGCTTGGCACGGTAGTATATGCTGATTGAGTGAATATTATTACTTTCGTGTACGAAGAGCTCTATTTGCGCCACTTCTTTTAAAAATTAGAATGCTTTCCAAGTCAATATGAGAAGTGTCCTTATCAAAATAGAAATGGTATCGGAATTTGCAACATAAAGCCTTATTCTAATTCAAACTGCGCGCATATCTATCAGTTGAGACGAGGGAAGAGAGTTTTCTGTAAGGATACTGATTCTTTCATTGCTGTATGGTGTTTTTTATGGCTGTCATGAAAAACTGAAGTCCACAATTTTGTATGCTTCTGTTGCAGCATATCAAATGAACTTTTTGGCAAATGCATCAACTCAATAATAAAAAGCATTGATGCCTATTACGGTAGGAAGGAATATTGCTATGCTCAAGCGAACAATAACTGAGAACCAAGTACAATTGCGCTCTGCGACCGAAGTTAGTCGCGCGGGGAAGAAATATATCTGTGGCAGGATACTGGTGCAACATTCAAAACACAGAATTTTTCAGCGCTCATTTCGCAATGGTAGCCACCGTCATCGTTGGTCGAATTAGACGCAAACATCTGCTCTGCGGCCCCCACTCAATTGTGTCGTTCAAAAGGTAGTGGACGATGATGCTGCACTGAACATAGCCACAAGAGCTGTCTCCTGGGAAAAATTCGCCCCTGCTCTTGTCGCCTCAATGACTATACAACAAGTCCATGATAGAAATCTAATAAAGCCTAACAATCAGTGTGAAAAAGCTAAAGGGAACCCTTTAGCTTTTTCACACTTATAAAAGGCTAATGAACTGTTCATTAAAACAATGAGTAATTCTTTTGGTGCGAAACCAATGAACTAGTTCATTGATATTTCATTGTTTTTTCAATGAACTCGGTTTAGAGAGTGTATCTACTAATTACTGTTGTCCAGTAACACCGAAGAAGTTTTAAATGTTAATATCCCTTTGAGCAACCTGACTGTTTTGAGTTCCGTCATGTAAGTCATGAGAGTGGATGCCTGAATTGGAATCCTTTGAAGCTGTTTCTGCGTTGCTCTTCGCTCCAGCCGAAGTACTGACGCTATAAAAGCGAAAGTTATTAAATATATCTGAATTTATCCAATATGCCGCAGAATCAGTCTCATAATAAGTTTATATTTGCATTGAGAACAAGGTTGAGTGGTCATCAAAGATGGGGGCTTATCTTCATGCGCAAGGAGACATAATCCGCTATTATCCTAAAATATACTCTGACATGAATAATCACAATGAACCAATTGACCTATAGTAAATGAAATGCGACAATTAATTCAAGATGAAGGCGATAATAACTTTATAAATTTCGATCTACTTTGTATCTGTTGTATCCCGGTAGGGGAGTTTGAGGAGGTCGGAGGGAAGCACGACTAGTTAGCTCGGTTACACGGAATACAAGTGTGAAGTTAGTAGCGGCGCAGTGTACAATAACGATCAAGACGGAACTGAGATAGACAGGTCTAACATGTATCATAATTACGAATGATATTACGACATAGGACATAACGTAACCTAAGGGAAAATTGAGCTGTCAGTCAAAAGATTAAAACTGGTCGATTGAGAGCTTCCTCCTGCAGGACTGTTTTAGCGTTTTTGCTCTTTTATTTTTAGCGTCCTCACATTTATTTCTTACGATGTGAAGAGCTGTATTGCTTAAGTGTTGATGAGAGTAGTTGCAGTTTTGGAAAGAAGCACTGTCTCTGCATGCTACTAATATTAGTATTCTTCAACCATTTCAGAAAAGCGTTTGACTTTTCTTCTTAGAATGCCACTGAGGTAAAAGGAATGCAGTAAATATTAATAATGAATTTAGCAGATTCGTGATCTGAACTAAACTGCTGTGAGAACGTTAATTTCTTGTATGTCCAATTTACTGCATGCTCCATACACCCCTTCACACCAGCTGCTCTCTAAATTCTAGTTCATTGAATTAATAAATTAGTTCATAGAATTCGCTCCAGCAAACTTTTCATCATTTTTATGACACCATTCAAAGAAATTTCAATGAAACGTTTATGTTCTCAATGAAATTTTCATGAACATTATTATTAAAACAATGATAACTTTTGCTGGAGCGAATTTCATGAACTTACTAATTCATTAATTCAACGGACTACGATTTAGAGGTGCGTATAAAACTGCATCTCACCAATGTAAACAAGGGCACGGATTTCGCGCTTGCCGATATAGGGTCCGATTTGTGTCGTGTCGCGACCTTCAGCGCCGACCGCAATTTGAGTTGAATGTTTCAAAAGGTTCTAAGCCGACTGTGCAGGTAACCGCCCCGTATGAATCTTTATAAGGGAAGTCGAACGTCAGGGGTAGTAAACTCATGACCTTTACCTGCAAGAGCATTGGTTCTACCATTTGAGCTGGCAGGCGCTTATCATTTTATAGGGTACTTGCTCTTATATCCGAGTCTCTTTTATCCGGTGTTATAGTACTCTTACACAAACGATATCGTCATATTGAACTGAAACAAGTTCTATCAGAGTCAAACGGGGACAATGAGATATATGAACTAATCAGACAAGAGGCGACTGATGGCCTTATTTCTTCTGTCTCGCTTCACTCGATATTTACTGTTCAACTTAATTTGATTATCGATGGCGACAGGTCATCGACTGAACGACTCTTGCTAAAACGGGTCACCGTTGATTCTCGCGGAGAACATTCGCGCCTATTTATAATTCCTTCATATTTGCACGAGTGTTCATTCTTTCAGTTTTGAAAGTGGTGCTTCCCTTTGGATTTCTTCGTAATGCCTCTGTGCGCAAATCTGCCTGTGGCATTTTTGTTAGCGATTTACATCGCCATTGCCCAAGCAAACTTTTGCGGATATCGCACAATACCGTTCCGCGCCAGCGTGTCAAATGACAGCTCGTTAATATTGGATTGTACCGCGCTCCCTAAGTGCTTCAGCAGCAGAATAGCCGTCCATCATCATCGAACTGCTCAGCACTTACTTGGAGAAAGCCGCCTGAGCGAGTATTCACCTGCGAGGCACAAAATAGTAAGATTGAAAAGATGATGTTTCACTATTTTGACCTTTTTAGGTGTCTCTTTCCTCTTTATCGTCTCGCGTAGGGTGAACTCACTAGCCA
>NIUQ01005646.1:0-10298 GCA_002796945.1 Plectus sambesii
ACCTAGGTTCAACTGTCCAGGCAAACAAGGTGGCAGCCTCAAATGAAGTGCACAACAGGATTGGGTTTGCGTCAGCAGCCTTCAATGCCCTGAGCTGGTTTCTCTGGCGAAAGCAAAACGTGTCCTTGCGAACAAAGATGCGTGTGTTCAGAGCTACCACCATCCCGGCCCTTCTATATGGTTCTGAAACCTGGACTCTTCTTCAAGCCGACTCCAAAAGGCTAGAGGTATTCCAAATGCGTTGCCTGCGGCGGATTCTGGGAGTGTCACTTCGTGACAAACTCAAGAACGATATCATCCGAACCCGCTGCGAACGACAACCAACTATCAAAGACCAGATAAAACAACGTTGTCTTCGCTGGTTTGGGCACGTGTGTAGAATGCCACAGCACCGGCTTCCAAACCGTGCACTATTCCATCGCAGACCAGCAATGTGGAAAATCCAGAAGAAAGCTGCCCGCAAGATCTGGCAAATGCAAGTTGCAGCAGACCTGGCAACTTCCAGGCTAAACATCGCGGAAGCACGCGAAAAAGCACAAGATCGTCGAGCCTGGCGACAACTAACGACAGCAGGACCGCAGCAGCAGCAAGCACCCACAGCGGCGTACTGGCTCCGGGGACAACCCCGCTCAGCCGCCAGCTAACGGGAGAAAAGAGAGAAAGAGATGATAAGTTAGGAAAAAATGTTGGGCAACCAATCAAAACGAAAGTTCACAAAATCAAAAAGCATATCCTGTAGTATATTATTCCCAAATTTCGCAATAATCTGTTAAGACTGAGCAAAATTTTAGCCGCTAAACAAAATGTTCCAGCTTATTTTGCTGTAGTTAATGTCACGCAAAATACTTACCGGCTGGCGTTGTACCGTGTATAGTAAGATTGACATTTGCGCCCGATCCATCAAGTTTGATTAATGTCACAATCACTTCATCGAAGCCATCTTCAATGCTTATTGGTTCATCCTTCCCGTTTTGCGCAAAAGAAACTCTTGCATAAGATCCAAGAGAAATTGTGTTACTTATTAAAATCGGTAGCATGTTTTCAACATACTGAAAAAATTTCCTTGAAAAGTATGATATTGTGAGGCCGTCTTTAAATACCATAATTTACGTTGAGTTTGCATTACAGTCACTGATAGAATGAAACATTAGGATCGCGTGGCTGTTTTGTGCAGTTCTTATTACATTTCCAAATGAACATAAAATACGAAAATACAGGATGGCGCAAAAGAAGTACCATATTCGAAATTTCTGAAAAAAACTCGCGAACAACTGATCCGATTCTCACGATCTTTAATCATGGATACCCTAGATATTTTGTACCATTAATTTAAAAAATCAGCAAAACTGCTTTTAAATAAGTGGGATCAATGCCTGGAGAAGTAAAATGCAAAATGTTTAGTGTCTCGTGTGAGTTCTAAATATCTCTATCTCGGAGCGCATCAATATAGCTAATTATGTGGGGAGATATGGCGGCAAGTCATACTAATTAGGGGATGCCATGCTTCATCGCTATTTTTGATGGGACAAACGCTTTTTTCAAGAGCGAAAGTAATTAACAATATAAAACTTAGAAAACATCGTTTCTAGTTTTCCTAATAGAGTTCGCTCTCAAATTCTGCATACACAAAACACCGCCCTTTATTTGGCTATTCAGAATTATAAAAACATAGTTATGAACTGTACCATGATCATCGATTCGGTACTGTTAACTAGCAATAACATTCCGCCAGTAGATATTGCCAGACCGCTCAGGCCAGATAGTGTGTTAGGGGATGTCGGCAAGTGCGTCTGAGCAATTACGTAAATCTAAACAAATGAACATTTTCTTTTTCAAACTGTGATACTTAAGCAAATGAACTGTTAAGATGGCAGTATTTTTAAGGGCAAGCGATTGTTTTAGTGATAGAATGAGCGTTCCATTATTATAATTTTAGATAGTGTGATTGTAAAAATAGAGAACTACGTTTTTTTTTGGATAGACTTTTTCAAATATCGCTTGTATTCAAGTCTGCCCCATTTGCAGAAACGGCAGGGCAGTCCTCACTTATTATTTCCTAAGTGGGGCACGCTCGATGGTGCTTCAAAATATAGTCATAAAAACGACAATAACAGTAATTCAACTTTTCTGAGTTAAAGGTGTTGATTTTTGTGAAATGTGAAAATTCCTTATGTAGTCCAGATTTGGTTTTTTCAGACTTAAAAAACAGTCTTTCTCTTCCAGTAAGAAAACATAACTGCTAAGCAATAATACATATGAGTTACTATATAATATACCGTATTTCTTCTAATAATCGCCCTGGGCCCTATTTCACAAACGCTCAGAATCGGAAATCTGTGATGAGTTGGCTGAGTCTCATATTGTTGATAAGGGGTGATATACGGCTGATATGCGCTACTCAGCCAAATTATCACAGATTTCCGATTCTGAGCGTTCGTGAAATAGGGCCCTGGGCGTCTATTGCAAGAAATACGGTATGTTACTAAAACTAAGCGAAATCAAAAAAACAATATATTACTGAAAAGCCTGAACGATAAGCTTTCTTTTGGTTACAATATTTATTAGATTCATATTTTATGTCAGGAAATATGGCGGTCGATTCGAGCGCCCTCGTATTTTGCAGCAGTTTTTCCTGCGGGGCATAGTGATAAATTTCTCTTCATTATAACTATTCAACAAATGATTTTCCATTAAAGCTTGATATATAACTGAAATCTACTTTTCGCTTGCTATTAGTTGATATCATGTAAAATTTCTTAGATGGGTTAGAAATTTCTGAGAAGCTGTCAAAGAGCAAAGCGACCGGAATGAGGTCTACCTTTTCGCCGTTAAACGGTGTATGTGCTCGTCTTTCGCAGCGTAAAAGTTCGCGCATGTTTGTCGATTTGACATGAAATTTCGTATATACATTCCTTAATACTCTAGTAATCACTTCCTTTCACTAATGTTTTACTAGAAACGTTAATTTTCACATAAGCGTGAATATTCTCTAAAAGTGACCGAAATGATAGGGCACCGACGGTCGTGAATCGAAGACACTTTCGTCATCATAATTCTCGATTTTAGGCTTGTTTTGGACAACTATGTTTTCAGAGGGTAGAGACATGGCCGAAAAGCTAAGCAATTTAAATAAACTGCACAGTGAGATAGGAACACTTGAGCGCATATTTCAAAGTTTAATGTAGGCTTCGCTAATAAAAATAAATTCACCGGTAAATGTGCCTGTCTAATGTAACCAACTGCAGCAGATATCTTTTAGCATTTTTGTTTGCATATAGCAACTTGTTTAATCGCCCTGTCAAATAACACGAGGGGGACTGATTTCAGTCTAACGCCTATGAGGGGGCTACTTTCAGTCCACCACCCTAAGGGGGCCGAATTAAATCCTGTGTCTCACACTCACTACATCCTTTTATCCTAATAACAAAACGAAAACCAATGAATTTAGCCAACTGCAACTCATCTCTTAAGAGTTTTCACTTGCAGTCTCTTTGCTTTCGATCATTACTCTTGCGTATCAGCTCATGGGAGGCCATTTTTAGTAAGTGAATGTTCATGGGAACTGTTTATAATCTGCCTCCCTCCATAGGGGCCGTTTTCAGTTTTTTCCAGATAGAAGCCCATGAGCTTTTATTTGGAAGTCAAACTAAAATAAAAGCCCAGATGAGCTTATATTTAGGGGTGGTTTATACTCAGAAAAACCTGGTAGTTATAATTAGGTCAGAAAAACAGTGCATGAATGTTTTGTATTGCGTAAAAGAAAAAACCTTGGATAAATTAACTCACTTCACTCAACTTAAACTGAACCTTTAATTGATTCTCTCCGTATCAAATTGTTACTGCTCAGTTAGATACAGTTGGTTGTGTCAGGCCACTGCCATGATCCAAATCTTCAGCTTTACTGAACCAAGCATCCGCATCGAAAATCGTTTTTTTCGAGGCGTGCGTGCAAATGAAACAACGACGATTATTGAATCTTTTAACAATGGAAACATACCATCGATTATTAGCGCATGATGAATTTCAAGTGAAAGCGTAAAATGCGTTAACATTTGATGAAGTGACTAAGCGACCACGAGTGAATAGACTTTCACAATGCGTCTACTCGACTAGCTGCAATCAAAATAGATATTACAAAGTTTCCGAGTACTAAAATCAGCGTCACTTCGACGCATTTTCGTATCATTGAGCCGGTTCCATATCGTGTATTCTAGCGAAAGTCGAAATTAACAGCTCTACTTTAGCGTTGCATTAAGTACGACTTTAGTTAAAGTACGTGATATGAAACCCACTCATTATATCATTTTTCGTACGAGCCTATGCATCAGAAAGCGTCAGTTCTTCTGGAACTATCTGTTTGAGGAACAATTTGTTTGAGTTGAGGAGCAATCTGTTAAAGAGATATTTTGCTTAAGGATTTGCAATATTTTGAATAATAATTTGAGGCGAAAAGGCGTAGTTTTTACTGGAGTACATAAGATAAAGAGACAGAAACGTCCAAGTATTATCAAGAGAGAAAAATGGCAAACATGATAGTTGCGATATAAAGTAAGCTCAGATAGCTTTGATCTGTCACTGTGCTCTACGAGTTAACTGTTCGCAAGTGAGGGAGGAATGGCGCGTGTAGTTGTCTATGCGTAAAATTTTTCGATATTTGGCAAAAGATCGTAAGTGCTTCCAGATTTTGCATGTGTTTGATACAAACTTAACGTAGGATAAGAAGCGAAGGAGGCGCGCCAGTACGTGCAGGGCCTGTCTCTGAGCTCTGAATGCTCCGACGGTGAAAATCAGCGGTTTTCCGTTTCACGAACTTAAGTCAGAGCAAATTCAAGCACATAACCGTGTTCAGAGATTTGAAACCGACGTTATTCAAAATATAATAAAAAGCTTCTTAGGTGTCATTCATTTTCTTCTTTTCTACTCTCTTTGCTCAGTGTGATGTTTTTTTATACCAATTTGTTCACTTTGATGAACATAGCGGCTACCACGGCATTATTGGGCTCTCATTAATTAAAAATTGTATCGACAACAGTAAATGCAATACAATGCCAAAAGTGGGGTGAGTAAGGAACAAAACTCATCCTCGCTCTACTTCGTACTGTCTTGCTCCTTCTGCCTCCTCTCACTCTTTCTATTGCGCTACTTTCCCTTTTCTTGTCGTGAAAATTGATTTAAACCTGAGGGCTCTCAGAACAAAACGTATTTCGAACAGAGGACTCCTAGAACAAAACACATGTCCAACAGATTGTACTTTTAACAGAGGTTGCCTCGAACAAATGAATTTCGAACAGGTAAATGAGAGCGAGCCTCAATAGCGTTGCGCAAACGTCATATATAATCCTCACTTTCACGTATAAGCTGCCCTGTAATATTATTTGTGTTGACTTCTTCGGCAGTATACTATCGATCAAAAGTGGAAAAATTCTGTCCAAGCTATAAAATTCTATCCTTCCAGGTAGTTTCAGAGCCTTACTTTGTTTAGGGATTGCATTTAAAAAAATTTTTCGTTAATAGAACATTGAATGTGGATTTAATGCATTCAAATTCAGAAATCACTGTAACGTTTTACAAAACTTGAGCGTAAAGTTGTTTTTCTAATCATCAACGCACAGACAATTAATCAAGACAAGGATGTCGAGAAGAAACAGCGAAATAGTGAAATATGACCTCCTTTACGAACATAAAGTCAAAATAGAAAAAAGTGATAAAGCAGGTTCTACGAGAAATCTTGAACAGGTTTGTCTTCTGTATGTAAAATTTTAGAAGCAGCGTTTACTATACGCGAGTCTTGCAGGTAGCTTACGATAAGTCTGCCGAAGCACATAAAGGAGACAGAGGTATGAAGTAACAGAGAACTCGTTTTATATATATAGAATATAGCTGTTACCTTAACAGTTGCGTGGTTCATTGCAGCAGCATCCTCATTTTATCGAAATTCAATATTGATCAGAAAAATGTGACCGCAACAATATATAATTCGATAAAAAGTTCTCAGAATGTGGAGCACATTTGATAATTAGCGTCCCGATACCTTTTCGGTAGTATTTCACTCGGACATTAAATCTCGCTATCTTGAACGGAATTTGCATGTTGGTAAAAATTTATTTTTTTGCTCCTATAACTAATTGGACAACTTATTAAGACGCAGTTTTTACTCCTGTGTTATGCAACACTAGTGCAATACTCATATTTTTAACTAATTTTCTACAGTTTTAAGAAATATTGGGAAAGAAAAATTTTAAATTGTAATATCAGTCTATTTACACTCTCTAAGCTACAGATACTAATCAAGAACTTGACGCCAGCCAGATAAAGTTATTACTGAACGCCATTATGCTTCAATTGCAAGCACTGCTTATAACGGCCAGCGAGGAAGAAAAGGCTAACATTCTAAAAAAGATCGACAATGTGTGGGCAAAAATAGCTGCTGAGTCGAAATTTTCTGAAGATATAGGTAAAGTGATTACACAGAATTTCGTTTTGCGAAGTAACGTTTGTAAGAAGCTACATTGATTTCAAAATCATACTTATTTACGTTCCCTCACCGAACTTTACTGTGAAAGGGAATGGTGGAGAGTATTTAAAATCAACATACGGACATTTTTAGATGATCATAACTACATTGAGTATAGGTAACTGAAGCTTCTGCGAGCAAAGCACACCTTGCATACTTATCGCGAAATCGCGATCGATTCGTTATTACGGATGGATAGCTGAGCGTAGGTAAGGCCACTTTCATCTTCAAACATCGTCAGACGACACATCAAAAGCTAAAGATTGACTGCGATCAGACGCAATTACTTTTAGAGCAGGCAAAAACAAATACTAATCTCCTTGAGGCGAGCTCTCGTTTCGCCCGAAGGAGCACTTGCTTGTTACAGCTTTGAGAGAGATAGTCGTTGTGAAGAATCTTCTTCTGTTATTAGTTGTCTTCTCTGTTTCATGAATCATCCTATCTGATACAGTTATAGAGGAAACAAATACATAATACGGTGGTTCATAGTGAGAGTGTGAGACAGCTAGGGTGAGCCGACTGTCTCCCCCAAAGCTATTACAAGCGATTGAAGGCTCTTCGGGTTTAATGAAAGCGTGCAGTAGGAAGAGCGGTAATGGTTCCGTTGCGTGCGTCACGCAATCTCTGCTTTGACGTTCGCCCCATCACCAAAAACAGTTAGTTAGTCAATCGCGAATCCGCGACAGTAGCCGGCTCACCCTAGCTGTCTCACTTTGCCTAAAAATCACCGTATTATATACAGTCGAACCCGCATCATTGCACGACCCGCATTATTGCAGCTTTTGGCTGGTTCCCGTGAAGCTGCAATGATGCGGGTTCGACTGTAGTTGTTTCTGTTACAATGGTAGAAGCTGGAGTAAAACCGTGAAAAAGGGAAACAACTAACAACATAAGAACATTCTTCACGACAATTCTCAAACTTTTAATATTGTCGGGATTGACACTAGTTGTAATTGTAGAAAAGCGAGCGTGCCGTGGGAATTAAGAAGCGTTATTGGTTTTATTAACTAGTTTAATTTCGAGCAAATACAAACTGTCCCAAAAGTAACTGACGAATTTCAATGACCATAAACTTCGTTATTTTAAACCAATTTCGATGGTTTTTAAACCATTAGAAAACCCTTTATATTCCATTTCTTTGGTAGCAAAATCAAATCTTCACGTTACTTCCAGCGTTAGCGGCACATCTTCTTAGTCTATTCTTCTCCCTGACGCTGCTGTTGCACTTTGAAGGAGCTTCTGTGAAACATTGTTGAAATCCTCACGACCGCGCTCTTATAGCGCCTACAAAGTTTCTATACTTATCTTTTAAACCTCATTTTTGGCCTAACCCCACAATAAAAAATCTCAGGGCGTTAGATCTGGACTGCGGGAAAGTGGGAACGTTCCACATGAGTTTCTTCTGAGAGCAACAGCGTCAGTGAGAAAATCGATTAAGAAGATGTACCGATATTGCTGGAAGTAACGTGGAGATTTGATTTTTGTTACCAAAGAAATGGCATATAAAGGGCTTTCTAATGGTTTAAATATCATCGAGATTGATCTGAAATAACGAAAGTTATAGCCAATTAAAATTCGGCAGTTACTTTTGGGACACCCTGTATAAATATGATACTGGTCAATGATTATAACATAGAGAGAGGACGATAGGTACAATATCAAGTGGAAACTATAGGTGATCAGAAAGACAGGTCTTCCAACGGATCGTCCGTAATAAGGATCGTCGTCTGCCATAAGGGTTGGTCAGGGTAGTCCTCTTGATCGCCTTTCAGCAGTCACTTGTATGCCGTTGTCGATAATGAATCAGAGGATTTAATCACGATTGTGTCTGCTTGGTTCGGTGGGAAGCTGGTGACACTCCACTGTTCAAACACATCATGTCTTATTGATTGCTGGTGTTTCTGCTTGAATTATGATCGTGACGATATGTTCTGAAACGCAAAAATTAAATGATGGTAAGCCGTTAATAAAAGTAAAAGGACTCCTGTTTAAGAGAGACTTTTTCTTAGAATCGAGCTTCCCTTGGCACAGTTGGCGAAAAGATCTCAAATTTTGATGAAATTCATTATACGGGGATAATTTAGGTCGGGATTACCGAAAAACGCATCAGAATCTATGAAAATATGTTCATGTCGAGATATGGCGGGAAATTTAAATTGAATCAGATAAATACAGTAACGATATCAAAGTGGGGGAGGCGCTGACATAGCGAGCTGATTTTTGGTAGAGCTGTAGTAGACAGTGGTGCGAATGTTTTGCAGCAGAGAAGAAGTGAATAGGTCCCTTCTGACGGAAGTTATAGAATTTCGAACTTTACGATTCAGTGGCTTTTTGGTGTAGTAAATGCGCTATATTGAGGTCTCATTTCTTTGCTCGCGGTCTTTTTCCAGTTTTATCGATTTCTGGGTATAGCCCTTATCATAAGGTATCTGAATAAGGTCGACTCGGCCTGTTTCCTTGATTATCGATTTTTTAAGCCGTAGCAGCCAGATACGTCCGCGGGCGTCGCTGTGATGGCAGAGTGAGCGGCCAAAAACAAATAATCATGAAAGTTTACCGAGTTAGTGCTTTTTGGACACCGTAGGTTTAGGGTCATTCCTGGAAATCAATAAAACTGAAAAAAGCATATGGCAAAGAAATAGAAGCTCAATAACGCGCATAACTCCACCAATAAGTTTCTGAATCGTAAAGTTTGAAATTTTATAACTTCCGACAGTGACCACCGATTCACTTCATATTCTTGGAAAACATTAGGTTTTTTGCGTTCTGCTTCTGTGCCAAAAATCAGCTCAACATATCAACTCTACGTTTTACAGTGATCCTCCAAAGTCACGTCCGATTTGAGGCCCTTTTTGCGCACGCGAAGCGTGCGCTATTGGGTCTTTTGATCAGAGCAGATTTGAATGTATGAAATGAGACGCAGCATGTTTCGCATGGAAGCAGCAGTCTGTAGGCGCTAGAAATGATCCCCCGGGAGTAATTTGGGTCGGTGATTCGAATGGGAGCATTAGTTATTTTTCCTATGTCGCTCATTCGCAGGGAATTTCGCTTCGAAAATTGCACTTTTGACGATTTCATTTGGCGTTTTTTTCTTTTCGAGAGTTGAACGAGTTAACTTATATAGAACGTTAGTTTTGATAGTTTAGCATATTTTGGCATTAATTTCCGCTCGATTAATCGGCTTATTGGGACAGGAACCGCAAAAAATAAATCGAACAATTTCGGTGGCATTAGAGTAAAATCGCTTAGAGGCATTACGTCTCCAAACGAAGAGGACAATATGTATTGTAAATGGTACGGTAGGCCACAAGTTCATTGCTATCATCGTAATCGATTTATGATAACGGAACGCACGATACACAGGGCATGCGAGGCATAATCAATAATTATGCAAATTTTGGAGACAATGACGTGGGGTGCATGCATCGCGGCGCGCTTCTGTTTAGTTTCAATTCATTATCGTCTGCTCCTCTCGCGCGCGCTCTCTGTCTTTTCTCGCTCTCTTTCTCTCGCTCGCTCTCGCTCTCTTTTGTCTTGCTCTCTTATCTTCTCGCTACCTTGCTTGCCTCTATCAATTTATCTCCTTTATCTTCTCTCTCTCCGAAGAAAGGCGACGTTTCAACGAATTGAAAGTGATCTTCGCTGCATCTTCAACGCTGCCAACTGGCTCTGAGAGGAAGACGCTCAGAGTTTCGAAGGGCGAAGACGGGTCTTTAATCCTGCCACCATTAGTTTCAAAAGTTCTACCATTGGATCGGTTTCATATCGCGTACTTTAGCTAATT
>NIUQ01005647.1:0-10291 GCA_002796945.1 Plectus sambesii
GAAAAAATGTTATAGAAATGGCTTGACGTTGGTTGTTAATTAATAATATTGGTTTGCTCCATTTTTTTTGGACGCTTGCAAAAGTTGTGTGTGCGCATGGAAGAGGGCAGAGCAGCGCCAAACTGAAATGATGCGAAAAACCATTGATACCATCTGATAGAGGAGAAAAAATGCTACAAACTTGGTTCAAAACAATTATGAATAAAGCCGTGCATCAAAGAAAATTATTGGCAAATTAAAAAAGATTAACCCCAGAAATGCTTGCTCCATTTTTTTTGGACGCTACTGTATATGCAAGAATGTGTAAAAAGCTAGAACAGAATGGATATTCAGAAATAAAATATAATTGAAGCATGATACGCCACCGCTTCAAGAATGAACTCCTTTCTAGTCAGATTAAGGCGCCGATCTTAGTTCAATTTAAAATCGTAGATACCTGAGGCGCAAATACCATTTCGAACGACCGCTTGCTACAGATTTTCTTGCAGTCTGCAGAAAATGAATCATTTTTTGTATTATTGCAGCTCGGATCCAGAATATATCACTGAAAAAGAGTATCAGAGTGCTGCTATTGAATTTACCGGCGAAGTACGGCTAAATTTTGCATATGTTCTGAGCAATCGCTGTGAAATGAAGACCGATAATTTTCCATTCGATGCACAAGAGTGTTTATTTGTAATGGCATCGTGGTCTTTTGCAATCAACAAGATGATCTTAGAACACATCGACGGTCAGAGACCCATTCAAAATGTAAAAGGCTATTTATTTCTTCTTATGGTAATTGCGAATTTATTGTGAATTTCTAAGAGAAATCTTTACGGTGAAGAAATCATAGTCATATTTTCGTGTAAAATTTCATGGAGGGAAGGCTTAATATTTCAAATTATTTCAAAATTGTAAACGTGTGTTTTTGTGCTTTTTAATCTCTGTCACTAATACCATTTGAATCGAGTTACGTTGCAAATTTCTTTGTTTATCGCATATATGGCTCACATGATATTAATCATTCTGGTTTTAGCTCAATCCAGAATGGGATGTATTTCCGTATACAAACGAGACGATGGATTTATACTTCAGCTCAAAGTATCCGTTTCGTGAAATCTTTTACCGCTTGAAGATCAAAAGAAAATCGTCCTACTATGTTTGGGTCATTATTGTTCCTACTTTTATCATCTCTGCACTTAGCATAGCTGGGATGTTTGCTCCATTCAGCAACACCGGAGATCGAGAGGAAAAGGTGACTCTTTACCTTTTAAAACACAAATAATTTTTTTTGGAGTGAAAATTTTACTTAACTTTTTTAATCACTAGGTTTCTCTTGGACTGACGACGCTTCTTACGCTGGCGGTTATTCTTAGTTTGGTAACTGGTGAAATGCCGCGTTCAACAAACCTTCCCTTACTCGGTTAGTTAGTCCCTTTTCGACTTTTGTCCAACTGATGATGGCGCCATTTTTGTCTTTATAGGCCGGTTTGTGTTGTTTGAACTTTCAATTTGTGTCCTCTCTGTGGCACTCTCCATCTGTACCATGTTTCTGCACCAGCGCGCAACGACGAGGCAGTGGGCAGTACCACGTTGGTTGTTGAATGTTGTACTATGCAAAAGAAGCGATCAAATCATCGATTGTCCAGAGATCAAGTTACCGAAGAGTGAAGTAGATTCTTATCAAAAATGCAGGAAATCGCTTAAGAAGAGTGAGGCGAACATAGCTGGTGTATGCTTACAGCAACTGAGCCAAGCGATAGCCGACATAAGACAACTATTGGTAGAAAACGAGAAGGCGGAGGAGAGAAAGACCCAATGGCTTTTGATCTTTGATAGAATTGACTTAATATTTTTCTTTGTATTTCAAATCGTTCACACAATTTACTTCTTGGTAACCCTCGCAGTTGCTTTTCAATCGTAGTGTGTACTATTTTTAACATGAAATTTGAGCTGCGGACGTCAACGGTAGCCGATGACATTGTGGCTACAGCCTAAACGCGTGGGCGAAGCGCGGCAACTTGCGACCGATTGCTGAATCTTTTTCTGAAATGAAGCAAATCTTTGTGGTACTCGTTGCTTTCCTTCAAAACTGGCTTTAGTTGTGATTAACTTATGAACAACTTAGAACGCGATTATGTCAAGATAACGAAGTGAAGCAATCTGGGATTTTTTATGAAGCAATGCTTTTGTATGTATTACAATTTGCGGTTCTGTTTGTAATCGCTGAACATAGACGAGCTCGGGAAATTGATTTAGTCACAGCAACGCGATTTAAATAATATGGTTGCAATTAAAAGCTATAGTTTCAATCCTCTGACCCCTGAAACTTTTTTTTCCTCTAAGCTTCTTGATGCATTTTTTCTTTTACACAACTTCGGTAAATAGCTTGAGCAAACCCATTTTCACCACATAAAATCCAATGCAAACGTTCATTTATCCAACTATGACCATTTAGATGCTTCAACAATCGCTTGTGCGATGTTTTGCGATCTCGTCGCTTTTTTGCAACCACTTAGTAGTTTTGTGGGGGGGGGGGGGGGTGTGGCAAGAGCCATTAGCCATTTTAATTCGTCATGACATTAAACTACAGTAGTACACATGGAGGAGTCTGGTTGCCCGCCTCCTACTAGCAGCTCCTCCCGTAACTCCCGGCACGATTGTTATTTGATAAAATGATTTCAGATATTTGTATGATAAGCCGTTCGCAAAAGGATATTGTTGAGTAATTGAAGTTAGTTCGCGTCAGGGGACCGAGTTCGAAGGTTGATATCAAGGAATAAAGGTAGGATGTCCACTAGCATTCTACACATGCATCGAAGGTCACTTGGTTTTCCTTGTAATTGCCTTTCCTTCCCTTTCGATGAGTCTAATGTGACATCTGCTGCGGTATCGGCAGTCTCTACTTTTGTGATCGGCGCCTGCGTAACGGTAACACTGGTTGAAACGGTTGCCTTTGCCTTTGCCCTGGTCGCGTAACCGGTTGACGGATGAAGCCAGTTGCGATCAGCTTGTAGGTTGGTTGTTGCTTCGCGAATATTCTTTGAGGATGGTGTTGAACTGATTCGCTTGTTCAAACGTCAGGTCGACTGCCGAATAATCTCTTTGCAAGCAGCTGCTGACGCAACTTGTCGTTGTGCATGCCCGTGACGAACACAATGGCGAACGCCTGTTCTAGATGAATGCGTCACGTGCAGGTGAAAGTACGTAGGTGAACGGAGAACTCTGAGTACGTCCGGCGTGCTTGCAGTTGTGTGGAGAACAAATCGAAGTACTCGGTCAGCGCCGGCGGCGTCACCTTGTAATGCTCATGAAATGTATCAAACAGCTCTTTGTACGTGCCGTCGGCAGTGGTTCTGGGACTGATAAGCGCGATGAGAGTTTTCTGGAAGGTCGATAAAATAAAGCTGATGAGCACGGCGCGGTTGGTGTTTTCTGTGAACTCAGTTGTAGGACGTACGTAAAGTGAGCGTGCCACGCTGGGTATTCTGTCGATCGGTTGTTGAAGATCGACCAGTGGCGTTGCGAATGGTGAAATAGCCACCATTAAACGTTGATCAGTCATAGAAGCGCGTCATTTGAGCTGATAATTATTAAGTAAAATGCCAGAGGTGGTAAGACTAATCGTAAGAAGTAGATCAACTGTTGATGTCACCAGTATTCGTCGTGCGGTCAGAGTGGTGAAAAATTTAATTAGCTAGGAAATAATGTAGAAAGTAAACCACGACTATTCGAGATACGACGGACTCACACTTCGGATCTTTTACGATCGCGCAATGAATATAACACGGATCTTGAGATAGAAAAATGGCTACGTTATATTCTGATACAAGTGGGCGCAAACTGGGAACCGTGACACGTATCAATAGGGAATTTTACCGACATGAACTTTACTGCAAAAATGCTTTTGCAGAGGCAGCATTAATGGCGCAGAATCACGAAACCTTGTTCAAATGCTACCTAAGTGGTTGGCTACTACCTATTCTCTTTCATTTCTGCGCCTTCATTATTGAAAAAGGAGAAACGTCGAAGACGTTGTCACGCATATTCGTCACTTGTGCGTAACGTTATCACCCACATACCCAGTTGTCCAATAGTGGTTAGGAAATCATTAGGAAATTTACCGATATCAGCATCACTGCACTATGCATTTCAGAGCTGGTACTAACCGTGCAGAGCCACGGAATCTCATTCAAATGCCAATTGAGTGGCAATATCTCTTTCTCTTTCATTTCTTCGCCTTCATCATTGAAAAAGGCGACACATCAGAGCGTGATGTTTTTGAGCATGTTTTTAAAAGTTATGAGAGACGAATACGACCGGTCCACGACGACAACCAAGTTATGCTGGTTAAAATCGGAATAAACCTCATCAGCCTGCTCGATGTGGTACGCTTTCCTGTCTGATGTGGCGTAGACTAATGACTTTATTTCAGAACGAGCCGCAAGAGTACATCAAACTGGCTGTTAGCTGCGACCAAGTAACTAACATTTTACATTTTCTCTCAACTGCGATTAGTAGGCATTGATCGTTTTCTTATAGCGCCCTGAAGTGACAGTTGATAAAAAGCTTTATGAATTTCTTGGTGCAGCTGTAATTTATTAACGCAACAGCAAACTATCCCATTTCATTATTTTTTGTTTCCTGAGCCCTGTTTCACTACTTCCCAGGTAGTGTAATCTGATATTAGTTGGATTTTTATCATACCTGAGCAGTTTACAATCTTGTGTCAATGGTTTGAAACACATGCAACCCATTTCATATTTCAGTAATCCAGTTTTAGCGAAATAGGGCCCCGTATTCGTTTAGGTCACAACTTGACAAGAAAAATCTTTCAGAGATGGCATGACGACTTCCTGATTTGGGATCCAGAAAAGTTTAATGGGACAACAAGCATAACCGTGCCGGCCGACATGGTTTGGATACCTGATGTTACGGTGGTTTCCACGGTGTAAGTGAAATATATTAATTGTTGATGCGGGTAGCCGTTCATTAACAATGCGTTCAGTTCCTACGCAATCTTCCCGCTACTTTAATTTGCTTCGTTGTTATTTCAATCAAAAGACTATCGCCTAGAAAACATAGAAGGGAACCAACTAGACAAAATCATTTCAAATTGTGAATACAACCACCGCGAGACGAGTGCCCGAGCGAAATCGGCCTATGAGAGGGTGGTCTGTTGTCATCGAAAGTGCCACCGATTGTACACTGCCGAGTATCAGTGAACGATTTTTTATCGATGCTCCCCTCATTATAATGTTTAAACATGGTGTTCAAATATACAATCCATTATCTACTGCAGGAAAAGGATTACGGAGAAACATACTAAAATGCAAGAATGTGTGCAAAGCAAAAGTCTTAAGGATATTGAGTAATAAAAGATAACTGATGCATGATATCCCGCCCGCTCAAGTGTACACTCCTTCCTAGTCAGTCCAGGAAGCCGAACATAATTGAGGGTCAAATTAGAGAGGCCCGAGACGCTGATATCACTTGTAAAGACCGCTGACATCAGAGTTTCTCGCAGCCTGCAGAAAATGAATTATTTATGTATCATTGCAGCTTGGATCCAGAATATATAACTGAAAAAGAGTATCAGAATGTTATTATCATATTTAATGGTGATGTGACGTTACAATTCGCCTATGTTCTCAGCAATCGCTGTGAAATGAAGACCGATAATTTTCCATTCGATTCACAAGAATGCGTCGTTAAACTGTCGTCGTGGTCTTTTACAATCAACAAGATGATCTTAGAACATATCGATGGTCAGAGACCGATTCAAAATGTAAACGGCTAACTTATCTCTTCTTGCTGCAACTTCGAATTTATTGTGAATTTCTTAGGAAAACTTTCCATTGATGAGATCAGACTAATATTTTCGTTAAAAACTGAATGGAGGAAAGTATAAGTAATTCAGAACTTCTCATAATTATTAAAGCTTGTTGTAGTGTTTTTCATTCTCCGTCACTAATACAGTTTGTATCGATATATGCTGCAAATTTTTTCACTTCACTACTATATATCTGGCTTAATTAACCGTGCTGATTTTAGCCTAATACAGAGTGGGATGTATTTCCATATACAAATGAGACGACTGATTCGTACTTTGGCTCAGAGTATCCGTTTCGTGAAATCTTTTACCGCATAAAGATCAAGAGAAAATCATCTTACTACGTGTGGGTCATAATCACTCCGACTTTTATCATCGCGGCACTTAGCATAGCTGGAATTTTCGCTCCATTCAGCAGCACCGGAGATCGAGAAGAAAAGGTGACAATTTTTATCATTTTTAACATAAACAACGTTTGTTAGGAGTAAAAATTTCACTCAACTTTTTTAACTCAACAGGTTTCTCTCGGACTGACGACGCTTCTTACGCTGGCGGTTATTCTTAGTTTGGTAACTGGTGAAATGCCGCGTTCAACTAAGCTCCCCTTACTCGGTCAGTTGATTCCTTTTTCGACAGATTTTTGGCTGATGTAGCGACATTTTGTTCTTTTTAGGCCGGTTTGTGTTGTTTGAACTTTCGCTTTGTGTCCTCTCTGTGGCACTCTCCATCTGTACCATGTTTCTGCACCAACGCGCAACGACGAGGCAGTGGGCAGTGCCACGTTGGTTGTTGAATGTTGTACTATGCAAAAGAAGCGATCGAATCATCGATTGTCCAGAGATCAAGTTACCGAAGAGTGAAGTAGATTCTGATCAAAAATGCAGCGAATCGCTTAAGAAGGATGCCGAGAACAAAGCTGGTGTCTGCTTACAGCAACTGAGCCAAACAATTGCCGACATAAGACAACTATTGGTAGAAAACGAGAAGGTGGAGGAGAGAAAGACCCAATGGCTTTTAGTCTTTGATAGAATTGACTTAACACTTTTCTTTGTATTTCAAATTGTTCACACAATTTACTTCTTGGTAACCCTCGCAATAGATTCGTAATCATAATGTATATCTTTTTCAACTTTAATAAAGATTCGTTGTATGAGTAACTGTCCTTTTTAAAATGGAAATGCTCTGTATTCAATACTTACACCGCTTTAAATAAACTAGAACTGATCGTAAAAGGAAATTTGACCTGCGTAAGGTTAAGGTAGCGGATGATATTGTGGGTACACTCTAAACGCAATGGCGACGCGCAGCAACGTTGTGCCAATAATATATATTCATTTCCTAAAGTGAAATTACTTCACTATTAATCAGCGCTATGCTTAATAAAGGGCCTAAGTTTGTTTAATTTGCGAAAAACTTTGGACGCGATTGTGTGGAGAAGCCGATGTGAAGCTATGCTATGATTTGGGTGTATGGCATGAAGCAGTTCATTTACATGTCTTACAATTTGCGGTATGCTCGGTAACCGATGAGTGAAGACGAGTTTGGAAAGCTGATTTGTTCACAACAGCATGAATGATATTACAAAACCGACTACGAGCAATCCTTTTTTGATACAGGTCTCTGACGCTGAAACATTTCCTTCCTCTAAGCTTCTTGATCCTTTTTTCTTTTACACTTCTTAGGTTAGAAGCCTGAGGCAGTGTCTCTTTCACTTCTAAACAACGAATCCGGACGCCTATTTATCAAACTATGATTAACTCATGCTTCACAATTGCTTGTGGGGTGTTTCGTAATCTCGTCGCATTTTGCCACCGTAGTGGTCTTGTGGGCGTGTCAAAAGCCATTAGCCATTTTAATTCGTCGTGACACTAAACTACACTAGCACACATGCGTACGTTCACAGCAAATTGAAGAACCACATGATCTGATCATTCGCAGTCCAGTAGAAGATGTTGAACAACACGAACAGACAGGGGTACACGATGAAAGATATGAAGTCGATGCCGAGAGCGCAGACACGACAACAAGTACAGGTTCGTTTGTTGTCGGTAGTTTTTTCATTCTTCATCACATTTAGCTCTTCATAGAGGGGGTCAGAGCCGGCGGTGGTAGACCGGACAACGGGGACTGTGCTGTAGGACGCGCGGCGGTTATTGACACACCTACAGAAGCCGCCTCCGCGACTTGACCGCCGAGGGCGCCGCGTGCTCGCCATGCAGCTAACGACCGCCAACTCGACCACCGCGGAGAAGACGAACACTATGCACACCAGCATCCATGTATCTGCAGAAAGGTTTTTTGTTGATTTGAAACTGCGGTTCATGCACCAGTATGAGTTCAATGGTTTAAATATTACAAAAGTTGGTTGCGGCTCATACCACTGAAACGCTGTCATAAACGTTTGACATATGTTAGCCATATCTCAAATTTGAGCCGCTGAACTTTAATAAAACAGGACCTGGTAGCAAAAAAGAACTTCAATCATTACCGATTGCTGTAATTGTGGTAGATTTCGGGAAGTCAGCAGAGTGAACGCCAAAGTGGATGAAAAGCAAAACGAGAGAGCCGACGACTGTGACTGCTCGGGCAATGACCAATGGACCGAGCAAGAAGGTGAGCCAGCTGAAAAACCAACGCTTTGATCCGCAAACAATTATCGTAAATACTTGCATTCTTATTCTTATGTATATGATATATTATTATGTGCTTTATGTATTTTTGTATTCTATATCATATGCTATAGTAACAGGAAATGCTGTCCTGTTAATCTGCATATGAGACATTCGACAAAATCTTCAACACGTGTTAAAAAGGCATCGATGAGGTGCCATTAAATTTTGAAATTTGGATACAATTTCAAGGAACAATGTGAATAGCGTACTTTTTGCCCATCCCCGTAGTTTAGGAATTTGATAAAAATCGCGTCACAGCTTTTAGCTTTCTTTGAAAACATGACTTCAACAAAGATCTACACCCCTAGACCATCGAGCAAACGTAAAGCTTCGAGTTAAGGTGTTCGCGCTCAGATTATTATCGCTATTGTTCCTTTCAGTGAAATGGTTAAAAACAATCGACAACCGTTGATTGTCGCCATGGTTGCTACCTGATAGCTACGATCAGCGCGCTTGGAGCGTAGAACATGTATATCAACTTTTTTAGCTTCTTCTGCAGGGAGAAGTTGATCTTAATCGTGCTGCTCTTTCCGTTGGGCGTGTCCATGTTCCACTCCTGGGCCTCATAGCGCAAGAAATTCTCGGCGGTGGAAGATTGAGTGATCAGACTGTCTTTGCTAATCGACTGTTTCATTACTACTTCGTCCTTGTTGTGAACAAGGCTTCCGTAGATAATCGTGCACGATTGCGAGAGGAAGGGGAAGTTGTCGTGCGCTTTGGTGCAGAATATTTTCACTCGCACTCTGAAATTTTCGATTCGGTCTTAATTTTTCATGGAATGAGTATTGGATTTCTCTCTCTGGCTAGAAGCGCCCTTATGGACTTGCATTTGATCCATAATATTCATTTTGGAACATGTAGTAACTCAAATTTCGGAGAGAATCCTCGCGGGGACAGGAAATTCTTTTTTCCTGTTACAATCTTAGTAATTAGTGCAAAACTGTTTACGATTAAAACCTATCTGACATCTTCGGTGATACTGGGGAAAGCCCCAGTACAACGTCTCATAGACCAAATCCGAAAATTAGAAAGCATCGTCAAATGATATTTCTGTTGAATTCTTAAACAAGATCATTATGTAAAAAAGGTTTCGATTGGCGGCGATATGCCTTCGATTGGCGCCGATTTGCAATCGATTGGCCCCGATTTGCCATCGACTGGCGCCGATTTGCCATTGATTAATTTCTACAAGGAGGAACCTTCATCATGATGGATCATGATGAAGGAGTGCGTGCGCTTTTTTCGCTCAGTTAAGCACTAAGCTGACAATTCCTGCATGGTTCATCTTTCGTAGAACATCTGCGACTTTAGAAAAATTAAGATTACATACGTAATACAGTAGAAACCGCTTTGAAATTGCACATCGACCCGGCAAGAAAACTTTTTGCACTAATCCGGACATGATTCAATTCAAAACTTGCACATGGGGCTTGCAAAACATGGGCACTTATCCGGTTTCCACTGTAGCTGCGTTTAATCGAAATACACAGTCTTCGAAAGAGCAAAAACATGGAAGATACATTTGATTCGAACTCAGCAGCTGAGATTCGAAAGCTAACAACTAATCTACTAACCACCCTCCCATAATGTGAAATATAAGCCAAATGGTAGTTTGATAACAGCTAGACAATAATATACTATGCGAAACGTGTTTTTGAAAAATGTCAGCGCTCTCGACGCTAATCGATAGAGGGAACAAAACATGGTCTCTGATGCTTTAGGCAGTGAACTTTCACGTGATCCCACAATAGCAATAGGAATGAACGTTGTCATCCATTCCTCTTTCAATCGAGCTGCAGTTGAG
>NIUQ01005648.1:0-10306 GCA_002796945.1 Plectus sambesii
GACCATCGCTCTCATCACACACGCAAGCAAAATCCTGCTGAAGATTATCCAAAAGCGCATGGCCTCATTCGTCGAGATGGAGCTTCCTGACGTCCAAGCCGGTTTTCGCAAGGGACGCGGAACCAGAGATCAAATCGCGAACCTATGGTGGATCATGGAGAAGACGCGCGAATTCCAAAAGGATGTTTATATGTGCTTCATCAACTACAGCAAAGCTTTCGACTGCGTCGAACACGACAAGCTGTGGAAGTGTCTCAAGCAAATGGGCATCCCAGAACTTCTGGTAGAACTGATACGCTCGCTCTATGAGAATCAAGAAGCCACAGTCAGGACAGCTTTCGGCAATACAGACTGGTTTGATATTGAAAGAGGCGTTCGACAAGGCTGCATTCTATCACCAGCACTCTTTAATCTATGTGCCGAAACGATCATGCGACGATGTGACCTGGATGAATCACCAATCGGAGTGAAAATCGGAGGGAGAAACATCAACAACCTTTGATATGCTGACGACATGACCTTGCTTGCGGAAAATGAAAGGGATCTGGAATATCTGGTCTGAAGAGTCAAAGAAGAAAGTGAGCGCATGGGACTGTACCTCAATGTCAAGAAAACAAAGGTTATGACAACAGCAAGCAACGGTACAGTCCACATAACAATCGACAACGAAGACTTTGAATCGGTCCAAGATTTCCTCTTCCTCAGATCCAAGATCGACCGTGGTGGCGATTCAGGGCCAGAAGTCAAGCAAAGAATCGCACTTGGCCGCAGCGCAATGCAGGGAATGGAAAAGATATGGAAGAGTAAGGATATCAGCATCGCAACCAGGACCCGAATGATCAACGCAATCGTTTTTCTAATCTCCACGTACGCCTGCGAAAGCTGGATGCTCAAGAAGGGGGATAAAAGGAAAATCGACGCTTTCGAATTGTGGGTTTGGAGGCGAATGCTGCGCGTACCATGGACAGCAATGGTCACAAACAAGACGATCCTAGAGCGCATCAAATCAAAAGGATCGCTAGAGGGTAAAATCACCAAGCAGCAGCTCTCATACTTTGGCCATATCATGCGAGCCAACTCCCTGGAAACAGCACTAATGCTCAGCAAAGTCAGTGGATTGAGAAGAAGGGGACGACAAAGAACACGCTGGCTAGATACAATCAAGGCCGACACAAATATGAACATGAAAGATCTGAAAGAAGCAGTCAGAGATAGGGAAGCGTGGAAAAAGACGATCCATAAAGTGACCAAAAGTCGGCCTCGACTGAACGGATAAAAAAAAAAAGATTAATCAGTGTGTTTTCATACTTATATCTAAGACTCATTTCAAAATTTCACCTTTAGCATGAATAAGAGCATTTTAATGATAAGGTGCATGATCCACGTTTGGTCGCAACTCTTTTTTGTGGAATTCATCCCATGCTGCGAGCAAATCTCGCTTCAGAGATTTGGTTTCTTTGTGATGTTTCTGCTCGAAATTTCCACCCAACATTCCCCATATAACAGGTTTCAATGAATTCATGTCTAGCAAATTTTCTAGACATCGTTTTTGGCTAAAAAAGCGAAAAAACTTTTCCTGCAGAAATGCTTGAGTGGTTTTTGTTCTATAAGATGGCGCAGAGTTCTGCTGGGAAATCGGTTCATTGTCGCCTGACTACTCCTGAGTTCAAGCAAAATCATCGCAATGAAATCGAATCTCTGAAGCGTGATTTGCTCGCTACATGGGACGAAATCCACGAAAATTAGTTGCAACCAAACGAGGGTCAAGCATCTTTTCGTTTAAATGCTCTTATTCATGTTAAAGATGAGATTTTGAAATGAATCTTCAGATATAAGTTCTAAACACTCTGCTGATTAATCATCTTTCAACTTTGTTCTCTTTCTGATTCAGTGAATAAAAGAAAAAAGTTATTTAACCTCTATTACAGAACTTTCCACGCACCCTATATTATTGTCATAACCTGAAAGAGTTAATAAAAATTATAAAGCGGTATGTATGCGAAATATCTGCAAAATACCTTTCACTTTAGCAAATTAACGTAGAAAAAATCGCACTAACTTTTGTGTCACCCTGCAGGAAAATGTGCATCAGTTGTAGAAAATAAATTTTCACATGAGCAACATGCGCATTATGTGACTAAGAAATCTAAAAAATTTGCCTATGACCTGGACCGGACCGTGTACCGTGGACCGCGGTACTTGGTGCTGGCTTGGACCGGACCGGAACCGGGACCGACCTCAAAAATCCTGGACCGACGCATCTATAGCATAAAGTGCATCGAAAATGGATCTATCCAGTCAGTATGATTATTAAAAATTCATCCTTTCAGAATGATCGTCTATAATGATCTAAAGGTTCCTTTTTATGTGTCTCATTTCTGTTGTAGATCACGTATGCATGCGTATATAATCTTTCGCTATGTTGAGGTAAATGCAGTGGATGAAAAGTGCTTGTAGCGTTAATAAAACCTTCTGAACCTTTGTCCTACACCTATCGACCCACCCTACGTTCATTTAGAGACTAACAGTAGTATGCCATGAAATTAGGAGAATGAAGTGACGAGGGCATTGCTGGCGATCAACATTCAATGCAGCATCCATGAAAATTTTCATGGAACCAGTTGTCCTCATTCCTTGCAAAATGCTCAAAGATATTTTAGAACTGAACGATCGTATTTGGCATGCATTTGGCATGGTGACTGACGAAATGCGACTAAAATCGCTCTTGGAATACCTCAATAGGCTGAAATGCATATTAAAGAATGGTGGCAGTCATAGAGAGCGGTATAACTCATGATAAGCTGTTTGAAATTTAACGAAACTTGGGCAATAAAAATATATTGTATATATTAACAATGTCTTATAGTTTCGTTAAATCTGCACATTTTATAACAAAACGAAACCGGTGCACCTATGTGTGCCAACATGTTTAAATGCAGTCGTTTCAACACTACCTAAAAGAAATATCATACTCTGTCTCGTATTAATAAAACTAGACTTAAATCCTGATAAATGCAACTCGAATAAGTGCACATGTTATGCAAGCCCCATGTCCAGCTATTGTATGTATTTGTACCTGGATAAGTGCACAAAAATTTTGTGCCAGATCAATGCGCACTTATCTAGGTTTCACTGACGTCGGGATAAATCGAGCGATCTACCCGTCGCACGACAGTGCAATTCCTAGCTGAGTATCAATGCGATAATATGATAGCAGTGCGGGTAGATTGCTCGATTTATCCCGACGTGTTTCACTGTACCACTTTTTGTTTTTACATAAATCCTGACATTGTAGCCAAGAACATACATTAAATGATTGAGCAATTCTGCTGTAACCAAGAGCCATGACTTAAGAAAGACTTATTCTAAACCCTCTAGGAAAGATCAGTGCCTTATCGAACAGCATATACTACCAAATTTGACAGTAAAATACCCTCAGTTTTAATAAGTTATACTTTATTGTCATGTGATCCCCCCTAAAATCCTACCTGTACCTCACCATGGTAGGGGGGTGAATGGGGATGTAACGCGAAGTACGGCAGGGGCTAGTCCCCGGGCAGGTCCAACCAAGCCGAAAAGGGTTCATCATCATCACCGGCCAACACAGGAGGTACCCTGCCAGGGCTCATCCCCGCCCTCAGGACGGCCCAGCCAGCCTCCTGAGGTGGCACTCACTGGGCTACGACCAGCATTTACCCCTGCCTCAGTCCCCCGCACCCCGTCTCTGCCCCGTCCGATGGCGCAGGATCAGCAAACGAGGAGAGGCAATTTAATCTCGGGGCCCTAGGCCATCTTCTGGACTCAGACATGAACCTACCAAGACCACGACCACCACCCACCCGCCGTGTTGACCTCCACCTCTGCACCTTCAACGCCCGCTCATTATGTGCTAACTCCCAGCTCTCACTCCTCATGGATGAGTGCCAGCGCGTCAAGTTTGATGTCATCGGGCTGAGTGAGATGAAGAGGAAAGAGCCCCTCACGGCCACCTGGAGAGATGGCAGCGGCATCTTCCTAGGCGCGCGCAAGGAAGACTCCATCTCAGGGGGAGTCGGCTTCATTTTCGCCTCCCACTTCCTCCACCGCGTCCGCAACGTCCGCATCGTCTGTCTTGCAGTGCTTGAGTTTGAGGTCTCCCCCCAACTCACTGGCAGCCTCATACAAGCATATGCGCCCGTCCTCGACGCCAATGAACAGGAGCATGCTGACTTCTATGACAACCTCAGCGACGCCATCCGCGAGTGCCGCAGCCACTACAAGTTCATCTCCGGCGACTTCAACGCCCATGTTGGTCCAAGGAAAGACCACGAGGTCTACCTCAGCCCACACTCCACCGAGACGCGGAATGAGTCTGGAGAGCGGCTGGCAGCCTTCTGTGAAGCACACCGCCTCTACAACTGCAATGGCTTCTTTGAGAAGCGTGCAGAGAAGCGGTGGACTCATGCCAGCCCAGATGGTGCACATCTGCATGAGCTCGACCACTTCCTCACCAACCGCCGCTGTGTCACTGACGTTGCCGTCGTTCCTTCCTTCTCCACTGGCAGCGACCACCAACTCCTATGAGCTAAAATCCACTTGAGCCTGACAAGGGCGAAGCTGGGCCTGCTCCGCAGCAGGCAGCCAAGACGCCGCCTCCTCAACCCTTCTATCGCCTCCACCCTGGCCAAGCTAGTACCCTTCGACACCATTGATGACGTCAATGAGGACTACTGTCTTCTGGTCGAGACCATCTCCCAGATTGGCAAGCAGGCCATGGCACCCGCGCCCTACCACTCCACCAAGCGCATCTCCGACCAGTCGAGGGAGCTGCTGGAGAAGAGGAGGACCGCTGACCGAACCACGGATGCCTACCACGCACTCTGCAAGGAGTGCTGAGAAGCAGTGCAGAAGGACCACAAAGAGTATGAGAGAAGTCGACTGCTCTCTGCCGCTGAGGCGCGGAAGAGCATCAAGAGGGCCGCCCACGACCTCGCCGAGTACCGCTACTGCATTCCCTACCTCAAGACATCAACCGGAGAGCAAGTCACATCACGGCTCCGCATCGAGGAGGAGATGCAAGACTACTACTCACGCCTCTTCCAGTCGTCGCGCCCCCCCACCCCTGGCTCACCCACGCCCACCCTGCTCCACCCTCCCCTTCCTCACTTCTGAGGTTCGGGCTGCAGTAGAAGGCATCCCGCAAGGGAAAGCACCAGGCACAGATGGCATCACAGCCGAACTCCTCAAGGCATGTGGCCACCCTCTCTTCACAGCACTTGCTTCGCGCTTCTCCCGCTACCTCCATGATGGTGTCATCCCCAAGATGTGGCACACCTCGCGGACCATTATACTCTTCAAGAAAGGTGACCGTGAAGACCTTGCCAACTACCAGCCAATTACGCTTCTCTCTGTCATCTATAAAGTGTTTACGCGGTGCGTGCTTGCACGCATCCGCCGCACTCTGGAGGAAGCACAGCCAGTTGAGCAGGCGGGATTCCGTCGGTCATTCTCCACCATGGACCACATCGCCACCGTCCAACACCTCCTTGAGGTCAGCCGAGAGCACCAGTCGCCACTCGTCCTCACCTTCATTGACTATGAAAAGGCCTTTGACAGTGTTGAGCCAGAGTGTGTATGGGAGTCACTACGGAAACAAGGAGTCGAAGAGGATTACGTCCATATACTGCAGGAGTGCTACGATGGCTGCACCACAACGTTCATCCCCTTCCAGAGAGAGGTTCCAGTTGCAGTAGGGAAGGGNAGTTCTGGAAGATGTGATCAGCCGCTGCAACTCGGATGAGCAAGGCATCCTCATCGACGGCCGCCAACTCAGCCACCTCCGTTTCGCTGACGACATAGTGCTCGTCACCTCTACACCTCATGAAGCGTCTGAGATGCTGGCTGAGCTGGACATAGCGAGCCATGCAGTTGGGCTGAAGATGAACACCAAGAAGACCAAGGCGATGCGCAACTGCTTCGCCATCTCCACCCCCATTACCATTGGCGCCACGCAGCTAGAGGATGTCGATGAATACGTCTACCTAGGCCGCCTCATCAACTCGCAGAACAAGCTAAAGCCTGAGCTCGCGAGGAGGAAAAGAGCAGGATGGGCAGCGTTCAGCTCCATTCGGACAGTGATCGACTCGACCAAGGATGTGAAGCTGCGCGCGCAGCTCTTTGACTCGACCGTCCTACCCGCCCTCTGCTATGGCGCTGAGACGTGGTCTCTTACCAAGAGCCTTGCCAATCAGCTCAGAGTCGCACACGCCTCCTTCAAGCGTCGCCTTGTTGGTCTAAACCTCCGACAGCAGACAGATGTCTGGCGTGAAGGACCCTCTGCGGCACGTGACGAAGATGAAGCACCGCTGGGCCGGCCACGTAGTCAGAAGATGCGACGGCAGATGGAGCACTGCCACAGTTGGGTGGTACCCGAGAGACAAGAAGCGTCCCCTTGGCCGTCCCCCCACTTGGTGGGCCGACTCACTCGCCACTGAGTACAACATTCAGGACGCCTGGGGCCGAATCAGAGTCCACTGGACAACCTGAGCGCGCGACAGAGTAGAATGGAGTAGATGCTGGGACCCGCGCGCAAGCTGAGGAACGGGTCGCCTATGTATCCTATGTATGTATGTATGTTATTGTCATGTGATAGTAATAGCTATCAAATTGAGAGTAAATACTGTTATATTTGACAGTGGTGACTGCCATGGCAGTATATATGTATGTTGGTGGATTTGACAGTATTCTTTCTTAGAGCACCAAGCGTGTTGTTCAGAGCCTTGGCTGAATCTGAAAAAACTTTTTGATTCCGATGAAGCTTTGTATTCAGCGATTATTTTAGTCGCGAAGTTAAAAAATTGACTCAAAATTTTTGAAAATATTTTTGCGTCAAATTACGGCGGAAAGTTTTGGTTTGTTTATATGACTATAAAAATGCTACCAAAATCATTGTCCCTATATACTATTATTTTAATAAACATGGTTTAAAATGTCCAAAAAAGTGTATGCTTTTGAAATTTAGTCAAGAAATTTAAAAGCTATGCTGAAAAAAATAGACTACTTTTTTTCCGTTTTTTGAATATGTCAGCAAAAATCTGTTCACTCTGTCAAAGTTTGATTTACACTGGAATTAAGGCCCTAACATCAGGCTATCGACTGGTACCATAGAAATTGTAATAATTTTAATGCACAGATCCTAAAATACAACCTTAAGCAGATCATTGCAAATACTATGGTAATTCATGCTTGTTTTAAGGTTGGACTATTTTGGGCTGAGTAATTCAAGAATAAATCGTAATGTTGCTTTGTATTTGACTCATATTAGGTAGAATTGCTATTGTCACATTTGAACTCTTGATTTACAGAGAATGCCTGATTAAGACAACATGAAACGCATAATACCAAAATTTGAACCAGCTGCTACATTTCTTAATATGTCAGGAAAATCAGTGGGGTGGTTCAAAAATTGTAGCAATATTGACTGACAAGGTGTAGGTGGTTGCGTGTGTCTTATCTGTAGCTGTGGTTACTGTCACAGAAGAATTAATTTTATGTGTTTTATCTCTTGCTTCACATGATCTTTGGTTTCAGCTTGGCAAAGAGCAATGCTTCCAGGACTTTATACCTAATCGAGCACTGCTCTCTGACTTAAACTGTGTTCTTTGTGTTTGTCGCGAATTCGCGATTGATTAACTAGATGTTTTTGGTGAGGGAGCGAACGTCATGGTAGAGATTGCGTGACACACGCAACGAAACCATTATCGGTTTTCTTAAATGCACGCTTTCATTAAACCCAAAGAATCTTTACTCGCTTGTAATAGCTTTGGGGGAGACAGTCGGCTCACCCTAGCTGTCTCACTCTCACTATGAACCACCATATTATGTAGTTGTTTTCTCTATAACTGTACCGGATAGAATAAACCATGAAACAGAGGGGATAACTAACAACAGAGGAACATTCTTCACGACAGCAGTGTTGCAACTCAAGTTTGTTAACTAAGTTATTAAGTTATTTAACTATTACTAAGTTATTTAACTTAGTTAAAAACTTAGTAATAGTACTAAGTAACTAACTAAATTTCGAAAAAAACTTAGTACTAACTAAATAACTAACTACGTTTTTAAAAAACGAGTTTAACTAACTAAATAACTAACTATATCATTTTTTTGTCAACTTAACTAAGATTAACTCTAAAAACTTAGTACTAAGTTTTAACTAAGCATATATTCCAAAAAGCTACCAAAAATCTGAAACTTTGGTAGCATGTGATAAGCCGTGTTGCAATTAGAATTAGTAACTATTTTTTTTGACTTAGGAAAAAACTCTAATATTACTTAGTAACTAAGTTTCAAAAAAAACTTTTTACTAACTAAATAACTTACTACGTTTTTTTTGGAGCGTTAACTAACTAAATAACTAACTATGTTTCCAAAGAAACTTAGTTGCAACACTGCACGACAGTGTTGGTCCATTTTCCCCTGTGTCATAATAATTTATGCCTGAACTAGGGTTTCTGCCTTCTTGGGTGTCCCATGTCTTTTTTAGTACTGTGCGTATCATTCACAAAGCAACTGTTTAATTCTGCAAATATAGAATTTGCTACATTCCATATACAGCGTGGGTCAGAAAAAAGGACCCAAGGGTGTTATTTAAAAACGATCAAGAGTCACGCCAAGCGATATATCATGAAGGATAGGCCTAGTGTGGATCTTCAAATTGTGGGGGTGCGCGGGAGCCACGCCCTAAAGTTGTCCTTGATACAGACCAAAAATTTGCATATAATCATGCCAGGAATTTAATTTTATTGTTTTCTGAAGCGCAAAATATGAGCAAAGTGGTTGGAAGCTATTGAAAAATGTTCCCGAGATAGAGGCGCATCGATTAATATGCGCAGTTCTTAGAGTTTTATTGATAAATGGTAAGCTTACACAATTGGACTTTGGTGCCAAGGTGCAGCTTATGTGATCATATTAATCAATAAAACTCGAATAAGATTGATTAAAATGCAATCCTTGAGCGTTATTTGTTAATTAATGTCATAGAAAATAAGCGCCAAGCGCTTTTTATGATGTTTCCAAATTAGAGATCCCCACTAAGTTATGAACTATATTGTACAACATGGGCCAAAAGTCAGGAAACATTTTTATTCCATTTACAATAACTTGATAAATACAGGGTGGTCCATAAGTCACAATACAATTTTCTTTCTGAATAATTTGGTTTAAAGTAAACCAAATGAGTTGAAATTTTGCAAAAATAATCTACAGATATGGCAATTTTGTTTGAAAAAAGAATTAAAAAATTTTGTCAACGCATTGTAGAGGTAGGGTCAAATAAAGACAAGAACTCGTTTTAACGCAAATCGCCTGCGACGCGTGAGGATTAATTTGTGGGTGACGTCGGCATAAACAAATTTTTGATCGTGTCGCGAAGGCGAGTAACTGACAGTTAGTAATTGATGGTCGCGCGGATGCTTTAACGCTTTTCATCCCCAAGCCGCCCGGCGGCGCTTAAAAAGCAATGCTAAAAGGCGGTGACGCAATACCAGCTGACCGCACTCCGCGAACCACTGCTGTAATTTTCTTAGTCTGCTATCTTTAAACCGTGTAACCAAGTTATCCAAACTTTACCGTAATTGCACGCTGATACGCAATTCGATACCGTATGCCACTGAGGTCAAGTTGTCTGAACAGCGTTTGAGTTTAATGTTATATTTTACAAGGACACAAAATGTCTAAAGTAAAGTTATAATTGTATAAGCAACAAGTCATCGCTTAGCATTGATCCTGGGGCGACCAATGTAACTGTCGTTCAAGAAGTAGCGCTGCTTAAACGGCCCTTACGACTTTTCTGTGGCAGTGGGCGTGGGAGCAGAGTCATCGCAATAGAATCGAAATAGTGTAAAAGCACCAAGCACTTAATCTTAGGCACACAGACATTGTTACCACATTAATACAAAACCAACTTAATATTAGTTGGCCTAAAATTTTAAAAAACAAATTAGTAACTCGACCATTTTGGTCAAGTCTACAAGTAATCATTGAGAATTAAGGTGAGAGGTAAAATGAATATGGATGTGAGGAGTACCATACGTTTCGTAAGTTTGCCTAAGAGCAAGGCGCTCAGCCTTCAAATGGAGACAGACCAGCCTTCAGCGTGATCAATGCTAAGTGATGAAGAGTGGCGTAATACAATCTAAAGTTAATCAAACGCTATTTGCGCCGCCTTTCGCTTGAAGGATTCAGCACAAGCAGCAGCTACTTGAAGCGGTTTAAAGTCGGTCTTGTCCCCCATCACCAGATTATCGTTCATCACGAATGTTCCCTT
>NIUQ01005649.1:0-10313 GCA_002796945.1 Plectus sambesii
CCGTCCCGGCGCCGACCCCGGAATCAGTGTCATTGGCTGGCGTCGAGCGCGCCGCGCAGGATATACACACGCTTCATTATTTATAAGCGCGCGCTTTCGTCGTGGAATTAGTACACGTTGGTTGATTGAACTGTCTGCGAATGAACGGATCGTTGGAACGGATGACACGACGATGACGACAATTGGTCGATCAATACAATTACGTTGGGGTGACTCGTTTTTGTCACTTCCGTCCGCCCCTTTGCGTCATTACTTCAGCGTTTCGGCCATACACCGGATACTTTTTGTGAGCCGCTCACGGGTCAGCATTAACGACGACGCAGTAAAAGGACTTTTTTTCTTAACGAATAGTTCTCTGTAGAGACGGCCGCATCTCGTCAGACCAAGCGGAAGCTGTTACGCAGAGAGACGCTTTTATTATTAGTGCTATGAGTGTAACAAAAAAGCACCAGATAGCTAGAGTTCTGAGCGAAAGAGGGCAGTGCACGCGCCGCTTCGAGCCTCTCGCAGTCCCACTGGTGTCATCTCCATTACTCTGTATACTTCAGGAAGTGAGGATGTTCGTTACTTTTGCATTATCCCCTTTTTTGTTCACCCCGAACCTCCGCACGCTTACGGTTATTTATGAGAAATCGAAAAGCGCAATACAGCAAATGAACCGAAAACGGCACGCTGATTACAACGTCAAATTATTTGCAGGAGAAATTTAACTGAATGCATTCATTTTAGCATGCACGCTCGAGTAAATGCCACAAGCTTGGAGAGGATGCTGACATAGCACTGGAATATAATAACAGCGAGAAAGCCAAAATCGATGAAACGTAACAATGAATGAACACATTACGTAACACAAGTACCAAATAACGCGCATAAAAAGGAAAAATATTAGAAGAAAACTGGCGCCGCAAGCTGCGAACACATTATCATTTTTCATCAGACAGATCACACTGGCCAAAGACAGAATGAAAGGACAAGGAAATATCAGGAGAAAATAGACAAAAATGCGTTGGCAACGTGACTAGATAAATAAAGCTGAAGCATAACATCTGTACACCATTATTGCATTTGTCCACGGTACGGTTTCACGTTTTCTATAATATAATACGTAACAATAAATATAACTTTGCAAATGTGTTCCAGGCGCTGCGCGAGGCCATTTGCCCCAAATCAAAACACAATAACCTAAACTGCCTAACCTCTCAAAAGAGACCGGACGCCGAAATCTTATGCCAATTTTCAGCGCATTAGTCTGCATCATTTCACGCCAAACTGCTTAAATTTTTAGGATTTCATCAGCTTGTTTCCTAAATCAACGAAAATAATTTTTCAAACTGCGGACCTCAGTCCCCTGGAACACCTATGCAATCAAGTATAAACAGGATCAAGTAGGCAAGAATTCACTATTCTAATGAAAACATGGAACGATCGAAGGAACACTTCACAAATCTGAATCCGTGTAACAGAATCCAAAAATGTTAATTAACGTTAGGTACTTAGGCNCACTATTCTAATGAAAACATGGAACGATCGAAGGAACACTTCACAAATCTGAATCCGTGTAACAGAATCCAAAAATGTAAATAATCATTAGCTACTTAGGCACAGGTTATGGATCAATAGTCGTCATATTTATACATTTGCAACTGACTTATTAATTAGCGATTTTCGAAAATGCCAAATAAATAAGGTACATGTTTTAATTCAGTGCAATGATTCGAACGTTATCTTAGCCATGACGTCGACAGGAGCTGAGTGGCATTGCGGAAGAAACTGTAAGCCAAGGGATGCGCCTGAACTAACGCTAATTATACTCAATCCCAACTCAATATTTCGCTTATATAAGTAACTAGATCGTGTTTTGACAGCATTGAATAATATGATATTGATGAGATGCGTGTACGGGCCTCCGATGCGAAGCACGCGAAAGGGAAAAACGATAATTATCGTTTACAGATCATTACAGAGCAATTCCCAATAACATCCCACCGAGGACTTCAATGTATCTACTATTTCTGCAGCTGAAATCACCGTAATACCTTTATGTGAGAGACCGAGTTTACAAAGGGTTTGATAGGAGGAATAGCTCGCACTAAAATGGTCGCACACGTTCTTATGCAAGGAAATGCAAGGAACTTAAACAAGGAAGCGTGAAGAGATGTTAAAATACAGTCGTTACACTTGAATGATCGGGCAGAGTGAAAGAACAGACGGTAGTGACGGGAATACTCATCGGTTCCAACGTAAATAGTCCGTCTTCATGAGGAAATTCGCGTCTTTCCTCCTGCCACGGATGCTCCTTCAGCATTGGTGTTGTGGCGTTCGATGAATTGGCACTCGTCGTTGTCAGATTTTCGAAAACGCGTGCCAGTGGGTTGTGATGACTGCCTGGAGACATCAAAGATTCAGAATAGTTGGCGTCAATAGTATTCAATGTCGTCATCTTTGCATTCGAATTCGTTACCCTTTCATTCAACTATCGCTAGACTTGCGTTCGAATTGAATGCGGGAATGATGAGATTAAGTGTAAGGGCTGCGAAATGAAATGCAAGATTGACGAAAGTGAACGCAAAAGTTATAAATTACGACGCAGGACGCTGTACTTGTTGCAAATTAACAAATTGAATGGAGGCGGACCATTACACAAGGTCGTTATTAGCTTGATCAAATACTTGCAAGATTACCATTCATCGGAGACATGAGGCTAGCAGTAGTGACTTGATGGCCCCACCACTCGGGGGTAGGGATTCTGAGTTCTAGTCCAGCCTGTCCGTCGGAGTCGTCTGAATTCGGCGGGCTTAGGCCGACGGAACCAACCTGTAAGTCGCATTGGTCACTTGCGTTGTCAGTTTGAATGTTTTAGAATCTTACGACGATTCCCTGCTGTGTTCCTCCAGGTGACAGTTGCAGTGGAAGCTGGACACCACCGACACCGCTGGGATGATATTCGTATCCTTCCCAGTTGTACTCTACCTGCAATGGAGATAATTTCTTGAGATTTAAGAGTTTTGTTCTCTTGGGGATGAGCAGACAAAAGCACATAGTTTGTGGATAAAGAGCGAACAGAGCTGGACAAATTCCTGCATTTAAAGCTCACCTAACCAAATGGGTTTATTCATGTGCAGTTTGACATTATTACCCCCATTCTGCAGCCCGCTCCTCGGCGGCGCTTTTCAGCTCAACTTTTCAGCATCCTTCTGAGAAAGTCTCACGCTTATTGAAGGTGTATTCGACTATCCTTACACCACGCAGAGTTTGTGAAACTCGGCTTTTTGATCCCCGAAATACCGCTCTCGGCCCTATAAATGTAGCCAGCCCAAACGCTGACTCGCTCATTTTTTCGACAATTTCACCTGCGATCGCCGCCATGAATTAAAGTTGTATTAAAATAGAAGTTTTTTGAACGTTATTTTCTTTGTTTTTTGCAATTACCATGCTAGTGGATCCCGCCTTTGGTAGTATTAATTGAATGTTGTGCCTATGAAAAGCGTTCGCGCTCATGCTCAACTCGAAAAGAATTGAATGACAAACAAGCGATAGTTTTGCCTTAGCATTTGAAAGGAAGAAATTACTTAGGTATGACGTATTAGAGACTCGGATAAAAAAGCAGCAAAACTGACCTTAACGCGCTCGTCGGGTGCGCGAGGATTGTTGTACTCTTCATTGTTTTGCAATACAACAGGTCGCAGATCGTTCTGAGGGACATATGTGAAGCCGTCGGTATTCTCTGCCCGGAAGATCTTGGGAGTACCATATTCCTCGTAGACATATGTCTGCCCCGTGGGAACGGGAGAGTCGGCCAAACTAATATCCATGGCCGACCTGCTCGTGCACTGCTGGCCTTGAATAGTCTTCTCGATGAACGATTTGATGGCGGGATTCACTTGCGGCCGTGTGACCGTCGGCTTCATTCGCTTCGTGTTGCAGTCCACAAAGTTTCTTCGTCGGATGCAGTATGGATCTTTGCTGAAAGAAAATTGGCCTATGAAGGAAAGCTTACTAAGGTAGAGCTTGTAAACGGAGCAGAGCAAAATTATAAATAAATGAGCAGTGATTTTTCGGTAATGGGGTCCGTGGTCCGTGTTTTCTAACGAACCTGGGTGTTAGGGTGCGAGCTTAAGGAGACCTTAACATCATAAATACGTCTTCTACATCTGGTACTCGCGCCCTAATATTCTACGTCGCTCGCGGAACGTGAAGTCTTGCCCAATTCAATAGCCGAGGCAGTGAGTGAATCAGAGGGTTATGGGTGGAGTTCATAAACTAAATGTATTTGGCCACAAAAGCTATATAAATTGAAATTGTTACACTTCAGGCAACAGTGCCTGTAGTTAACCGTAGATATGGCTCAGCACGAAGGAGCTTATTAAGGCTAATAAGAAAGGAGAGCATTTTTAAACTCTATGATGCTTCGATTTAACGGTACACTCTTTGTTGATCAGCAAGATCAATTATTGATTTTGCTGTCTGAATGTATGAAAAGTTGAGTATTGCGTGTCGACCAGTTTGTTACGGAATCAAACTCATTTTTAAAATATTGGTTGAAAAATGTTAACTTTAGCTGAAGAAAGAATTTTTCGCTGAAACAGTGTGCTACCTTTTCGGATCAAGCATCCAGTAGGAGCCTTTTCCCTTATCGTCGTGATCACGCGGAACTTTGATAAACTGCTTGTTTAGCGACAAGTTGTGACGAATCGAATTCTGTAACAACATAATTGATGAACAATTAGTTAGGTGCCATTTTAAGGAGGCATTAAGGAGTAAAGCAATGAATCATACTTGTTCAGAAAATATCCAATTATGAATCATCCTGTGCACTGTTTCCATGGGATTGGAAGTATAGGATTGGGGTCCAGTCTCGTGACAACAAAACATAGGATTACACGCGATATTTTCTCCCTGTTAAATTATCAGGATCGCGCACGATTTTCTGTGGCAGCAAAGTGAGCGCTTATAGCTCCTACTTTTTTGGTGAAAGCATATAATTAGTTAAATGCGCTGACTAAGATAGGGCTTAATTAGTAGCAACTGAATTTTGACTCATGCACTGCATTTGGAATGAAACAGTTAAGTTACCGGATAATAGCCCAACATAAATTATACCATGGCAATACTAATCGAAAATAGCAGAATGTTATATTTTCGTCACTTAGTGAATAAAAATACTCATTAAATGTTCTTGCGGTTTACTTAGGATGAAAAGGTTGGAGCATTTACGGAAAACAAGGACCCTTCGGCAGTATCCACCTGATGTCGGTCTTCTTGAGGCCAGTTTTACAAAATTTCAATCGCAATTTTAAGAGTTATAAATGAAAGCAATGCTGATACTCCTCACCTGCCAAGAATTATCTCCACATCTGAAGTAGGCAAAGTTTTCTCTTATCCAGTGGTAGATATCGGTCAGGACAACCTTCTCACAGCCGTGCGCTTGCATCGCCATAGTAATTAGCTGCGCATAACTGTAGGGTGGCTTGATCAACTCGTTTCGGTAGTCGGGTCGATGCGGTTCCGTGTTCTGCTGTTGCTGAAATGATTAATTCATTGTTTACCGCCTGTCTCCACTCACTTTTTTAGCCAACGCTCAATGGCGTGCTCTACTGTGTTAGATCTTAATTTATTAGCTTGGCTGTGAAATATGTTAGATCATGTATAGTACTCTTAAAATAAGACATTGTTCGACATTTTGAGCTAATGTTGCCATATTAGGTCATATCCGCACTAATATGGAGCGGACTATGTGCTCAGACCTTTGCTTGTTGTGAAAGTACAAAACTAAGAAGCCTATCGCACGGTTGCGTAACGACTAACACGTGTGTTATTATGATATTACGAACACGGCCTTAAAACGGAGAGCGCTGATTTGAGATTTATATCGGTCAGCAGATAAAAATTTTGATAGTTATTTGGTATTTTTGGCAGTAAGCCGAATTTGTAAATATAGGACGATGGTGACGCAGCGTAGTTTTACAGCAAAACCTGGCAAATGTGAATAAATATTTTGAAGGGGTCATTGGCGATGCAAATTGGTAAGCAGGCTTTTAACCTGAATATCAGCTGCCAGGGTTGAGACTGAGGGCGGAGTTGTTGGCGGCGTAGGCGGATTGAGGCCGAGGCCTTTAGCCGGTTGCACTAACCAGTTGAGGCTCGTCAGGCCGTCGTCTGGCTGTTTCTGCTCGATCATCTAAAAACAACGGGATTGGTCACTGAAACATTTCTTCTAAAACCTTTCGAGCTATAGAACGGCAACGAGGAACAATTGTATCTAATGCGCCCGACTGCACGCAATGGCTAAGAAGGGATCCAGACATTAAAGCAAGTATATTTTTCATTAATATATTGCTGTTTGCTGCAGATCTATGANTATCTAATGCGCCCGACTGCACGCAATGGCTAAGAAGGGATCCAGACATTAAGGTAAGCATATTTTTCATTACTATTTTGCTGTTTGCTGCAGATCTACGAGGCCCTGAGGGGTTTGGAGAAGGCGTAATGGTTGTATTTGGTAATATTATTTCATCGCTTTTGGCTGCGAATATGTGAAATTTCAACATATATGAAGTCGGTGAACTAAGCCTGTCATCGTTTATAGGTTACAGACGACAGCAGCAATTGAAAGATTAAGAAGCCGCGTGAGGTGCACTACAATGTCAAAAATGGCTTGAATTCAGCATTAAAAAAGATCATATTGCAGTGGCTTGCGGGAATCTGCTTGTGATGAAATATTACAAAATGGAGGGATTTAGTTATCAAATATACTGCAAATCTTTATGTTAGTTGTACATGAATATTTAACTACAATCCGGTATCATTTCAAAATTTTTATGTTAAGTAAAGTGGGATTCAAATGTGGTTTTATTAGTTTAAACTATACCAAAATTTTTATCGCATATTTCCCTCATGATCAATCATGATCAGAAACAAGACAGAGTTCTCGATACAGTCAATTTTATGCTCATCTTTTAAACTGCCCTCAGTCTATCCAATGATTTCAATTAGTACTTATAGTTTTTCTACCTTCATTTCTCATCAGAGCTGTAAACGTTTTCTGTTTTACTCAACATGTTGCCCTACATTAGCCAATGCAAAACCATCGAACTCTTGCAGACAGAGAAGAAAATTGATCAAAAGAGATATTCAGTGAGCCGGATCGGCGAAGCATGATGAGAAGGACATTATGCTGACGATTGTACTTCACAGCATGTATCATCGAATTTTAGTTTTTACTTGAGGTAGACAAAAAGATACCAGCGGAAAGAGGGGGATTCACGATGATGAATAATAAAAATGACACCCACGCTGCTGTGAAACTGCTGATCGGAAAAACAAGCGTACTTTCAATGCCAATACCGTAGGCGACGTGGCTAGAACCACGAGGGGCGCGCGCCTTTGAAGCAGGTAGCCGGAATAAAACAGCAAAGTACAGTAATCCGACGATGGAAGACGCTCGACGTTTGTTGACCGACACTTGTCGTGCCTTGTTAGAGGGATGACAGACACTCGATAGGGAAACGTGATACGTCGACGGCTTACAGAGACGACGCAGGTGGATCGATAGCGATCGTCAGACAACCGCCGAATAGAGAGACGGGCGCGGAGAGGGCGCGAGAGAGACGGTAAGCACCTCGCCGCGCTCCGACGGCTGATTATGAGTCAACGAACATAATTGCCTGGCGCGTGGCGAGCTCGCGATCGACAGGCACAAAGGCGGATGGTCGCGTAGCAACGGCCGACCAGGTGTATCGATCGACAGGCCGTTGTCGAGTCGCGCTACTAGAGAGACCGAACGACCGGCTACTTTGGCTCGATTAGCTCGACGACCGTCGCGTGCATCGTCCAAATCGCTTTCCGGCAGTCGATGACGAACGACCCTGTGCAACGAACGACCGGCGGTAGGGAGACCGGCGGGCGAGTAGGCATAGCGCCACCACATAGAAAAGCAGCACCAAAAGCGGCGCCTTGCTCATTACGGTCAGTCATACGGTACTATCGTGTGACATATGCTCGTCGATTCTATGAAATGGGACGAATGTTCGCAATATTTGAGGTTGACATGGCGACTGATAACTCGTGAAACGACAATTTGCGACAATTTTGCATTGTCATTGTTTACCAAAAGTTTTTGATTAGCCACCTTCCTGTACTCTCATCGTGCTTGGGAAGTAGAAATGCGTGGAAAAGTCTGATTCTGGTGTCACTATACAGCGAACTACTGTATCTCTAGCGCGGGACCGCCACTCTTGTGAGACATTTATGGAGTTAGATATCATGTATTCAACACTGTATTACGTTGCTTATTTCATAAGAATCAGTGATTTAAAAACTTTATAGCTTCTTTAGTCATGAAACGAGATTAGAGCTAATGAGCAGGTCGGATGTAAATATTATCGCATGATAAATGACGACGAACATCGATATATCGCGGATTGTCGTATTGTGAGCAGTCAGAATCCTGGTGATGCTTACAGTCTCACCTCTTTCCACCTCTTCTTACTGACCAGTTTATGGAATTGCAGATCTTTACTAGCGTAGGGGCTCGGATTTGCTCCGGATTGGACTTGATAAAATTAATGTTCCAACTCAAAGTTCGCGTCATCTCAAAGGCTCGAAAACGCACCATATGCAGCGCGCAAACTGCCAAATATTTGCGCGTTCACACTCCCAATTAGAAATTCATTGCCCTATTATAGCTCTTGGAGGAGGAGGATAATTCCGCCCCATAAACCAGCGTTCATTTATGACGGCCCACAGTGTCCCTACCGATGGCCACTCGCAGTCAACTTTGCGAATATCAATGCGATTGTAAAATGTTAATGTCACGATCATTTGTAGAAGGTTGTCGTGTGCCGTTTCCGGCGCCAAATGACCAATAATTTCAGTGAATGACCCACCAATCGTACCGGTCGAACGCAAGGGTAGGAATGCTCGCGAATGACCGACCGATCAGGGCATGTTGCGGTCAGCGAAAAGGGACGCTGAGCATTGAAAATACTTTATGTTATTATTTGACTGCTTACTGAAACAACTTCATATTTCAAAAGAAATGTTTTAGTTCCCGATAATCGGAAGTATGATGATGACGTGCACTTTTTTTCTCAACCCTTTCATATTGTCCCGAAACACAGTAAAAGCAAATGAGGCGCTTCGGGATGTTTTCACAAAACCCCACGATGCGCAGTAAGCGTCAAGCTCTCCTTGAAACAATAATAATTTTTGCTTATTTGGCCAAAACTGAAAATTTTGCGAATGGGTCTCTAGCAGTCGATTATTCGTCGGCTCTTACATATCTCCACGCTGCAATAGCATGTCTCTCATTTTTCGTCAGCAAAGACAGCACGCAATCGGCAATTAGTCAGCGCGCCGGGAGTTGAATCAAAAATCAGTTTCGTCACACTTCCTGGAATCTTGTGAAGGCGGCAGCTTGAACGCTAAATAAAACAGTCAGTGCCCTGCAATATTTCGTATTACTAATGTTATATCCTTTTCTTATTCGCGCATCTCCTGAGAAATAGAGCAAGAGTTTGCAAAATGCAGCCGAGTGACGCCGATACTTTCTCGGTCAGTGGCTGTATGACACAGACTTTATACCACGCTATAACAGTCAAGACTTTACTATATGGTCGCATGCAATCATCATGAGAGCATCAACATGCATACTTGTTAACCTAGTATAATGTATGCATAGTTAAACAGGATTCCTTATCAAAGGAAAGGGTGCTCAGTCAGCGGCCATCCGCTATCAGCAGTAGAACATTCACTTACTATCTCAAACAGACCTACAGTTGCGGCGTCACTCAACTGCACAGGAATGATATTCTGATACTGGGGAGTTAGACAGGTCGGGCCACGCGACGGTGTTTGCAAGCGCGAATTTTCTCAGCTTCAAGAGCGCAGACTTGACGGGAAATGTGACAGAAATTGGCCGAGATCCCTCTGATTAAATTCGATTTAACGATAGTCTTGTATCTGCTCGAATTTGAACTCTAAATTCTCGTATGTCCAACAAAATAATGTCTAACTAGATTCCTTCGATTTATCATTGCCTGTCTTCAATTTAATGCATTTCAGCTAATTAAACAATTGTGTTCATCTGGTAGATGCGCTGTGATCAATGATTTCCGACGATGAGGACAGAGACTTTGACCCACCATCAAATGATGGCGAACAATCTGTCAAGAAGCCAACCGCGACTAAAACGTGCAAAGTTTGTAGCGACAAAGCTTTTGGATATAATTTCAACGTGGTCACATGCGAGTCGTGCAAGGCATTCTTTCGTCGAAACGCTGCAAAAGAAAAGGTAAAATTTAACGCAGCAGCAA
>NIUQ01005650.1:0-10282 GCA_002796945.1 Plectus sambesii
CTGCCGATATAAGCGAAGTACCGGTATAAGTGAGCTTTTTTGTATGGGAAGATGCACTCTGGGACCGGCATATAACCGATATAAATGAATTCTATTGTAAAAGAAAGTCGTAGGGAGCATCTTAACACTCTTAGTATCAAAAAATACAGGATGGCGCAAAAGTTCCGGCGATTTTTCAAAAATTTGAAAGAAGAAACCGCAGAAACTTTTGTGCCACCCTGTACATTGAGCACGCTTGCTGAAGCTCCAGAGAAAAATTGTCCTCTCACTGGTTCCGACCAGTGATTGTCCCTGACGACGAAATAGTTTGTGCTTCATCATAATTGGTCTCTTTCATATTCAAATTCGTCAATTTTCCATTCAGTTAGAATGTTAATTTGACGAAACTGAATGCAAAAATGAACGATCTGAATGCTAAGGTGACGAATTAGGGTGAAAGATCATTTAAACACGGTAAACTAACCGGATTTAGACTGTTGCACTGCTCGATCGGGTTCTTATAGTCGGTCTTGAGCTCGTCAATCGATATTATCTGCAATATGAGAACGATATTGCATTAGCTTGCTTTGACCAATATGTAATAATCATATGTGCTCGAAACTAACTTGCAATTTTTTTGAGAATGTTAACTGAGTTTACTGGCGTTCTATCGAAATGAAGTAGTGAGCGTGGGTCAAGGGCATTGAGTTTAATTTAAACTGTGATATTTTGCACTATCGACTACGAGCTGTCGCTAAATCATCCCATATTTTCATCCTTTAAAGGTATGCCTTAAATGTCTGAACAAACTCTGCGCGTCTCGCGTGAATTTGAGAATAAATGCAGTTAAGTGTAGACTGAAATTTGCATCGAATACTGAGCAAATCGGAATGCATAATGAACTCTTGGGAAAGGAATGGCCAGCTAACATGCGAGCTGAATATAGAATGCGTCACCCTCGAAAGTATCTAGCCTACACAACACCTACACGTCAGTGAGTAAGAGCGAACAGTAAATTCAACAGTGTTAAATGCTGAATCCGCAATTCGCTTCAATTCAAGCCTAATAATCACACAAATCGAGTCCAATAATCATACAAACACACAAATTGCCTCTCTTACCGAAAATATGGCGAAGAAGATGCAGAAGGCCACCAGAATGAGAGCTAAGAGATAGCAAAAGGCGGCGAATGTGAACGCCATCTTGGTCGTCGACTCACCCAATGAACTTCCTTCGCCAAACTCTCTGTCGAAATACAGTCCGTGCGGGGGAAACATTGACTTTCTACTTTTCAACACGCAAACGCGCGTTGTTACTATGTCATCGTTACGGTACAGTAACCTGAAAATATTGACGGCGTTTGCGCGAAAGTTAAATGGAGCCACCCAGGGCATATGGCGCCGTGTGATAGAAAACTTCTAAGATCGATCATCCGTCCGCTGCTCGCAGTCCTTCGAGTTAAGCGCTGTGGATCGCCCATTGAACAGATTGCTCACCTTACTTTTCAAGAAGAACTTCCAGTTGTTGAAAGTCGATGATTTTTCATTTGAAGTTATAAAAACAAATCGATGTAAAGTGGCGCACAAGTCTGCCGCAGCTCAACTGATTTCAGCACGTTCCTCCTGGCAACACAGAGTGGTCAGTGCTCGGCAGCGTTGTTCGATCAATACGCAACGCCAAGCCGCCGCTGAGAACGACGATCCGTGAAGGAGCGCGCGATCTTCCTCATATTCAAATGCAGCTGCTCTCGACTTCTTCGAGGGTGTGTGCGTCGATCTCCATATACACTCGGCATTTTGCTTCTCATTGTCTTATTTAGCACGCGGGAGCTAGGCGTGAGCAATTAAGGAACTATTGATTCCTTTACTTGTTTGAAGGACTCTCATGCAGAGAGCAAGTTCTTATTCGCTACAATGTGTTTGCCAAGTAGCCATTAGGAGAGCTGTAAACGCCTCATATATTTGTAACTTTCAAACTGATTGCAAGATTTTGCAGAACAGCTGAAATGAATGTTTTGAGCATATATAATACAAATTATTAGCAAATTTATTAAGCAAAAGCACAGTACAGTGTAAATTACTCGTAGAAGATAATCAAAGTGATATCAGGGTGCATTTGATCAGTCGTCGATTTTATTTCGAATACGCGCCGAAATCTTTACCATCGAAGACGGCAAAAGCGTCCTCAACAATGCTCTGGCAACGATCCAGAATGGTCTTCTTCGCGGTGTCATTGGTGGCGTACATCTTGATGAACAAGGGATAGGCTGCGACGATTCGCAGAAAGCAGTGCTTGAAAGACTGCCGAAAAGCAGACATCACTTTTTCCAAATCAAAAGGAGCTGGAGCGCCCAGCTTTTTCTCCAGTGTTGTCATATAGCGCTCAAGTATCTCTTCCAAATGATTTCGCCAAGTGTCGGACGACGCTGAACTCACCAGGAGACGGCAAACGTCTTCTGTCATTATCCCTGGATGAGCGCACTGAAAATGTGATGTGTAATTTAGTGCTGCTGAGCAATCATTTCAAGCGATTAAATGATTAAATGCAAAATGTCGATTGCATTTCAAAATATTGCGGGATTTAGAAAGCAACAGTGAAAGAATTAATAATGCATTCGTGATACAGTCGAATCCGCATCATTGCAACTCTTGGCTGCCTCCCATTGTCTACTTTTGCACTATTCGGAGCCCGCATCATTGCATAACCCGCATTATTGCACATTTCGGCTGGTTCCCGCGAAGTTGCAATAATGCGAGTTCGACTGTAGATGTATGAAAAACTCCATCTGTTCTCTGAAATTTTTCAAGTGTGACTTCTTCCTTGGCCACAAATTCAAGCTTGATACTGAAAGAATGTGTGCAAATGACCCGTAATGAAGCGCAAGATGAGCTCGATACCAGAAATCAGCCCTGTTATCGTTACAATCAGAATGTACAGTCAACTGCTTTTATAACGCCTGGCTCTATAACGTCGCTAGCTTTATAACGTCGGTCCTTGGCTGGTCCCGTGTACTATGTTTTGTACAGGGCTAACTGCCTCTATAACGTCGCTGTCTTTATAACGTCGGTCTTTGGCCGGTCCCTTGACCGACGTTATAAAAGCAGTTGACTGTATTAATAATAAAGCGTACCTGCCAGTCCAACACTACCGCCAAATCGTTTGTTGGCTTTCCGTGTTCATCTCTCTTCCAGAGAATATTATTCACCCACAAATCGCCCATACAGATGACGGGAGGCACTTCGAGGTCTTCGTAGAGTGTGTAGATGTAATCGATGTCCTCGAGGCTGGCGTACAACTGCCCGAGCCGGCCGACATACTGCTTCAGTGCGGGCAGCTCCTCCGCCAGCAACTCGAGCGATTTCTGCACTGCATCCCTGTTTATCTGGTCGTGCCCTCCCAGAACTTTACCAAATGTAAATTTCATATCGCAATCGAGGAGCCATTCCGTGTTTGTCAGCGAGTAAGCGTGCAGTTCGGCGAGGAAATCGGCCAGCTGAAAGTTTGCGCTTTGGTCACTGTTACGGGTGCTCTCTTCTGGTGGTTGTACTCGGAGGCAATGGGACATTCTACTAACAGGACGGAGAGGCATAAGGGATGCGCTCGTCGTAGGCGAACAGCATCTAGAGATAACAGATAGACGAGAGAACTATCACGCGGACGTGAGGTTGATAGCTTAATCGACAGGTCAGCACCACAATAACACTACGGAACATTTTCATATAAGCGACAGCGTCGACAGTCGAGTGACGTCATTCGACTGTCGACTACAGCGCCACCCCACGGCCATAAGAAATGGTGTTGATTGTTGCAAAGGGTTGGGAGTACCTGAAGCACGGCGCTTATAGGCAGGTCTTCCGCCGGACCTCGACCGACAGTCGTTTCGGACAAGTCCTCGAGAATGATGTACGCTTGCGAATCTTCAGCTGAAAGATATTTCTTCGCTGCTATCAGCTTTGGGATGCGCAGCACATTTTCCGGCGCTGGCTGCAGCTGATAGAACGAACATTCAGCGTTGTGAGTCTGCAAAAATGACATCCTTCACTATGATCATGCAAGCGAAAAAATGATCGAAACTTACCATTACTAATAAGTAATGGAACATGTTTTGCTTTACATCTTCCGAGAGTTGGCTTTCCTCCGCTTCCAATAACTTAGTCGATGAAGGAACCTGAATCAGGACCGAGCACTTCATAAAACTATTTGGAATTGAGGATTTGCGACTCAGCTTTGCATTGTCATAATCTTTTTATAATAATAAAAGATTGCCGAAATTTGCAAAGTGAAGTGGCTTCTATTGTTATCATTATTTAAGAAACTACTTTCTTATATACTGACAAATTTGACCGTAACTCAAGCCGCGCGAAGTGAATGCGCATGAGATCCTGTGAGGGAACATACCCCTCAATATCGCCCAGTTCGTATATCTTTTCATGCTCAACGTTCTTAGCAGTTTTCGCTTACTTTGAGAACAACGCTTCTCGGTAGACCGTCGCTCTTTTCATTCTCTATCCATTCCAACCCGACGCGAATCACAACCGAGAGAAAGCCTCGGTCACTCCCGAGTACTTTTGAAGAGATTTTGCCAACCGTGCAATCTGTGTTCAGCGCTTTCTGCAGCACCGACAGCAAGTATTGGCCAGTGATAAAAGTATTCTCAATCTTTTCGGTCAGGTTTTGAGAGAGAATATGCGTCTCGACTTCGGGAGCCATCGCGGCAACCAAGAGGCGACACTGACTAGATCATCGCGTCGACGCAATTTAAAGGACGCGCGCCTCGATAGCTGACGCGGCAGCAATGATTCACAGCAATGGCATATAAACTCTACGCGGCGGCGACTGCAACCCGGTCCAGTCTCTATTGACACGCCTTTATTACGTGTGCGATAAACAGGTGGCGCGAAATATGAATGGACTCTACTGAGCGCTGGCTAATGCTCTCTGCGGCCTTTTAACACCGCGATTGATATTTCTATGACAATTAATTGCATCGGCGTTTCAATTAAGGACACAGCTTCTTGCATTTAGTTAATGAGAGTAAGAACGTTTACTCATGAATAGGAGATCAGTTACTAAAAAAGTATTCTCTAAACTTTCTTTCGGAGTGTTTTCTACAACTGAACTTTAAAAAATTGCTATGAGATATTGTTAGTACTCCCAAAAGATAATGATTGCCACATTTTAATGATTAAAACAATGAAGAGGTGAATCTTTGACTTATGATGCTTATGCAAATGCTGCTGATTTCGATATTTCTCTGCCTGTTCTTCTCCCATCCCTCTTATTAATATCAATTATAAATTTAGCTTTTACTGTCTCTAGTATTTGGTAATTTTTTGTTTGCATGAAGTACATTGCATTACATACTCTCTTAATTCGGTTAGCCTACGTACCGCCCCAACAGGCATATCTGTGCATGAGTCGACCATAAGCCCCCCAACATTTCGAGTGGGTTGGGAAACAACACGCTCCACAAGTCCCCCTCCTTCGTGCTACTTGTAACTAAGTGTGCTGTTCAAGGGAAGCGATCAGTGTTAGCCGCATTGAGACGCCGCCGCTGTTTGCATCACTGTAACCTTATTCGTAACAAATTGTTGCAGAATTACAAATACTATTACAAAAGCAGTCATTATACCAATATGTGACTATTATTTCACTTCGTAGGCAACATGTATCAAATTTATCAAACGCGATAGACTGCACACTGTGTCACCGCAAATAACATCAATGAGAATAGCTACCGAATTCTTTTCCGTCTAGAATGGCGAAAGCGTCTTCAACAAACCCTTGGCATCGACTAAGAATAATTTGCTTTTTTGTGTCATCACCGTCGCACATTGTTATGTATACTTGATAATCTGCGATCGAACGAAAAACGCTGCGCTGATACGAATATCGAAATGACTGATATAGTTTATTCATGTCGAATGGAGGAGGTGTGCCTAGTTTTTCTTGAAGTCGCTGATAGTAGTGTTCCAAAATGTCCTGGAGATGATTGCGTCTGATTTCCGTTGAAACAGAGCCTATCAGCAAAGTCGCCAAGTCTTCAGTGACTGCTCCGTGATGCGAGCCCTGGAATTAAATTATGCATCAAAAGCTGATGATTTCAAACCTGCCAAAATAGTACCTGCCAATCGATAATAGCAGCCACATGATCGGATGGTTGGCCTTCTTTATCTTTTTTCCACAGAATATTATTCATCCAAATATCGCCGTGACAAATAACAATCGGAAGGTTGTCTTCTTCGCGAGGAAGCCAAATAATGCCGTCGGGATCTAAACATGTGTATAGGTCATGAGTACGGTCGACGTATTTCTGGAGGATGGGCAGGTGCTCAGCTATATTTGTCAGCCCATTTCGCACTTTCTCTCCGTTCCCCCTTATTCGATCGCTCAGTCGTCGACCATTGAACATCAAGACTGAATCTTGTTGCCAACCAGAATTCGTCAATGAATACGCGTGCAAAGCGGCGAGGAAATCAGCCACCTGAAGATTTTCGGTATTATTTCATCTACTCGCCACACTGGGGCCAAGTTCATATATTATTCCAATGCAACATTACAAAAATACCACAGCGGCGATTGGACACTTTTCAGATATTTCTGGCTAAATCTATTTCTCTTACCAATCACCGTGGTAGCGATTTTTCTATTTCACCCTTCTGCAGTTGCAATAGTCTTATGAAAATGTCTATAGAATTTTCTCAGAAAACCGAACCTCATACTTTCTTACTCAGCAAGATATTTGCTGCACATTTAGCGACTGTCATTTGATCATTATCCGACCGAAAATCGTGGCTTAATATAGTGTTAAGTCCACATTTATTACCTCCTCGAAGAGTATATTTTCGGAACTAGAAAGCGAAAGCAGAACCATTTTTTGTAGTTGGACGCATATTTCCATCTCAGATAATATGCCAGAGGCTAACTGTCTAGAGGATTTTCAAAGATAAGTTCCCAAAGCATAATTCTGAGGGTGTATAATTTGGAGACTCTCCGGTAATAGAATGAAACCTCGAATATAGCGTCTAAAGAGAGCGCTTGCGGCACGTGACCATCTGCCACAATCTGCGACAAATCTTCCATGACTAAATAGCCGTTGGGGTCTTCTTCGGCGATATGTTTTGCGAAGAACAAGCGAGGAACTTTGAGGAAGTCGTGAGGAGCTGGCTGCAGTTGATAAAAGGCGCACTCAGTGTTGTGAATCTACAACAGGCTGTCTGAGACACGGGTAAATAATGAATGCTGAGTACGCATACGAAAGTCAAGTTTGGTGCGAAATTGTGGCTGGTTTCTGTCTGCTGCTCTCGGTTAGTTGACTCAGTGTTAAGTTGCTCAAAGACAGCTTCGAGCTTGCTCGTAGTCGGTACCTTAAAACGTTTTTAGCGTAACAATAGCATCAGTTGCGAGTTCGTATATACTTTGAGAATGACACTTTGCGGAAGAGAACTTCCCTCGCTGCTGCTCCACTCCAGTTCTATACGAATTATCATTGATAAGTAGCCGCGCTCCGGGGACAAAATCTTGGAACTCCATTTCGATATAAGACACTTGGTGTTCAGCACTTTCTGCAGTCCTGATTCCAATAATGAACTTGTCACATAGGTATTTTCAATTGCCTGCTCCATGGTTGAACAGCTTATAAACACTACTAATGGGAACTTTGCAAGCCCCACCGCGTTATCACGGCAAGTGCGATTCGCACATTCCCGTCTCTGTGTGCTCTGTTTCGGCGTGTGCACGTGAGAAGTTTGGCAATGTGAGAAGTTTCCAACAACACTCCATAAGTGTACTTGAGCCGTAAGTAACTACGGTATAGCGATCTCTTCGGCGTGAGACCTCGACTGGACGCGGGCCAACGAGGGGGCGGGGCGCCAACCAACAGTCGGCGCTGGCGGGTAAGTTACCTCCATTCTACGACTGTACGCACTCAGTACGGTTCTGTGGTCCTTTTGTACGCTTGAGCGCGGTAGAGAAATACTAACACAATTACAAAAGCAGTCATTACATCAATAGGCGACTATTATTTCACTTCGTACGCAAAATGTATCAAATTTATTAAACGTGACACACTGCACACTGTGTCGCCACAAATATCATCAATGAGAATAGCTACCGAATTCTTTTCCGTCTAGAATGGCGAAAGCGTCTTCGACGACCGCTTGGCATCGACCAAGAATAATTTGCTTTCCCGCGTCGTCACCGTCGCACATTTTTATGAGTATTGGATAATCTTCGATCGAACGGAAAAAGCAGCGCTGATAGGAATGTTTAAATGACCGATTTAGTTGATTCATGTCGAATGGGGGAGGCGTGCCTAGTTTTTCTTGAAGTTGAAGATAGTAGTGTTCCAAGATGTCCTGGAGATGATTACGTCTGATTTCCGTTGAAGTAGAACTTATCAGCAAAGTTGCCAAGTCTTCAGTGACTGCTCCGTGATGCGAGCACTGGAATGAATTTGTGCATTAACTGCTGATGTTTTCAAACCTGCCAAAAGAGTACCTGCCAATCGATAATAGCAGCCACCTGATCCGATGGTTGGCCTTCTTTGTCTTTTTTCCAAAGAATATTATTCATCCAAAGGTCGCCGTGACAAATAATAATCGGAAGGTTGTCTTCGCGAGGAAGCCAAATAATGCCGTCGGGATGCAAACATGTGTATAGGTCATGAGTACGATCGACGTATTTCCGGAGGACAGGCAGCTGCTCAGCTATAGCTGTCAGCGCATCTCGCACTTTCTCTCCGTTCTTTCGTACTCGATCGCTCAGTCGTCGACCATTGAACATCAAGACTGAATCTTGCTGCCAACCAGAATTAGTCAATGAATACGCGTGCAAAGCGGCGACGAAATCAGCCACCTGAAGATTTTCGGTATCAACAACCTGCCGTACTGGGGCTAAATTCATAAATTATTTCAAATGCAAAACTACGAAACAGCAGTTATTGAACGCCTTCCAGATTTTTCTGGCTATATTCAGCTATTTTACCAATCACTGCGCTGATAATATTCTTATTCCGCTATTCCTTTAGCAGCAACAGTCATATGAAATTGTCTCTCGAGTTTTCTCGAAAAAATAAATCTCAGATGTTTTACTGAGCAAGATATCTACAGCACATTTAGCGACTGTTATTTGATCATTTTTGACCGAAAATCGTGGTTTAATACAGCGTTGAGTGCACATTTATTAACTCCTCGAAGAGTATTTTCGGAACAAGAATGCGGAACCATTTTTTGTAATTGAACGCATATTTCCATCTCGAATAGTACGACCCAGGCTTATTTTCAAGAAGATGTCCTAGGAAAAGTTCCGAGAGCATAATTCTGAGGGGGTAAAATTTGGAGAAACTCCGGTAAAAGAATGGAACCTCGAATATTGCGCTTAGAGAGAGCTTGTACGACACGTGACAATCTGCCACGATCTGGGACAAATCTTCCATGACTAAATAGCCATTGCGGTCTTCTTCAACGATATGTTTTGCGAAGAACAAGCGAGGAACTTTGAGGAAGTCTTGAGGAGCTGGCTCTAGCTGATAGAAGGCGCACTCAGTGTTGTGCATCTACAACAGTCTGTCTGAGACACGGATGAATAGTGAATGCTGAGTCGCGTACGGCAGTAAGGATGGGTGCAAAATCGTGGCTGGTTTCTGTCTGCTGTTCGCCGTTAGTTGACTCATTTTTAAGCTGTTCGACGACATCTTCGAGCTTGCTTGTAGTCGGTACCTTAAAGTTTTTAGCGTACCAATAGCATCAGTTGCGAGTTCGTATATACTTTGAGAATGACACTTTGCGGAAGAGAACTTCCCTCGCTGCTGCTCCACTCCAATTCTATACGAATTATCATTGATAAGTAGCCGCGCTCCGGGGACAAAATCTTGGAACTCCATTTCGATATAAGACACTTTGTGTTCAGCATTTTCTGCAGTCCTGATTCCAATAATGAACTTGTCACATAGGTATTTTCAATTGCCTGCTCCATGGTTGAACAGCTTATAAACACGATTCATGGGAAGCAGTGAGTCGGCGGACAGTTGCTTGCTTACCCTTTGCAAGCCCCACCGCGTTATCACGGCAAGTGCGATTCGCACATTCCCATCTCTGTGTGCTCTATTTCGGCGTGTGTATAGTTATTGTCAATGTGAGAAGTTTGCAACAACAATCCATAACTAGTATTTCGGCTTAAAATGCGCAGCGATGCGATTATTTGTGAATCGCCCTCAATGCCTACTGCCCATGTTCACTCTGTTTACTACAACTGTACTATATGCTTTGACAGGCCGTCAAGAAAAGCGACAATTCTTTTCAGG
>NIUQ01005651.1:0-10285 GCA_002796945.1 Plectus sambesii
CGCGTACTTAAGCTAAAGTCGTACTTAAGGCCTATCCTTTATCATTGCGTTAAATACGACTTTAGCTATAGCACGCGATGTGAAACCCACCCATTGAATTAGTGATTTAATCATAGACCAACTATTTCCTAGTTGAATTAGTATTTTCGAAATGCGACTGCGTATTTCGAAAAACTTTCTATCAAATAGCTACGCCAGTATTCATATTAATTATGAAAATGTGAAATTGAAAGTGAAAATAGTGAAGATGAATGGCAGCGACAATAACTATACGCCCTCTCTAACCTGCTTGATATCGTCCAGTTGCTTGGCGAGATCCTTGAGTTGGGTTTGACTGCACCTGAGCTGTTCCTGAATGGCGCGCATCTCTGGCTGCTCCGTCTCCGTGTCGTCCTCCGACAGAGAGATCGCTTGCATCCGCGGGAACCAATCCAAGTTTCTTTCCTTCAAATTTGAACGCTATTCGTTCAATTACGCGCAGCTATTTATTTGTGTAGGGTGACTATAGGTGAGTTGTATAGTCAACATTTTTCGTTCAGTAATAAAGAATTGAGCCAGGTGATATAGTCGGCAAAGATGAGCTCGCTTTTCGGTACTTGAACATCATTTTTTACCAATAATGATAATCGTTTTCTGCTTTTTACGTGCGTAAATTGAGAGAAAGCAATTTGTCTTATTCAATCTAAGATTCCTTGTTACTGATCGCCAATTTCGAGTATAGAATTATTCTGAATTAAGTCTAACGGTGAGTGGGGCGAACACGTTATGCGCAATGTGCGTTGTAGAATTGCAAAGAAAGAGACAATGGAGTGGTTTCATGTCACGTACTTTACCTAAAGTCGTACTTTGCGGGTATTCTCTCTGGCGTTGCGTTAAGCACAACTAGATAAAGAACGCGCTATGAAACCGATCCAATATCTACTCGAGTTTTTTCATTGGTAACGAACCGCCCATGGGCTACCGTAACATCAAGCAGAGGGAATGAAGATAGTACCTTAATTAGTTGAGCAACGTAGCTCTCCGGGCCAGTAAATTCTGTTTCGTCCTTTATCTGCAGCCAGACAATGAAGTATAAATAGTGCCACAGATTATGCTCTTGTATCTGGTGTTCTTCAAATGTGATCGTCTTGTTATCAAACCTGCAAGAAAACAGTCATGGTTCGAAATATCGCCGCAATTTCAACAGAACGCAGTTATGTGGGGAGGGAATTGGCGAATGTAAAGCTGAAAATTTGAATTTCGCGCGCTTACCGCCCACGCTCGAGGCCGCAGACGAAGCAGGTGTTCTTCAGGATATCCTCCTTTTCATTCTTCTCCGTACGCAGGTCGCCGAAAGTGTCGATGATCACACCAAAGATCAAGTTGAGGACGATGATGATCAACACGACGAAGAAGGAGAGGTCATACGCAATCCGCCACATGAACTTATCTTCCTGTAATATTCGATTGTTATATATGCAATTTTGGAGTGTTATAATCCCAGATAGGTCCCAACGTGATGACACTCATACCGTAATCACTCTATCATTACGAAATGTTTACCCAAAATAAAAGGAAAACCCGAATAATGGCAAGAAAAGGAAACGTACACTCGGTCCGACTTGACGAAGCACGTCGCCGATACCGCCGCCGTTGCGCAAACCCCAGTTCAACGTGGTCACAATGCACATGCGCAATGTGTTACAGGACCAAACCATTTCCATATCATCTTCGCCGACTGAAACATCAAACATTTGCGTCTTTAGTTGATTAGCATATCTTACAAAAGCGGTCGAGAGCAGCTCTTTCTCGAAATCATTTGAATTGATAATATGACTTGCGCTCATTGCGCTTCGTGTTATCTTGGCAATGAGTGTCCATACCTTTTCGATTATCGTTCAATCGCATGCCCCAAGAATCGCAGATTGACTTTTAAACTTTCAGATCTTAAAGATCATACTTCGTTCAAGATTTAAGCTAGCATTTAAATTAGCGTGAAGGTTAGTAGAGTTTGCTTAAACAACGCTTACGTTTAAGCCTAAACCAACGCATATAAGGGAGAATAAAAGTCTCCAATAGTTCGATCAAAAGCAGAAAATAAAATGCGCCACTTACCACCGGAGACATCATCGATGACCTCCAAAGTCGAGCAGGAGTCGGTATCGCCGGCTTGGCAGGTGGGGGGATCGGCCAGCGGATTTGTGTACATCGAATGGCCGCGTGTGTAGTGTAGCGGAGGTGGCGCCACTTCCAGTTGGAAATCTGTCAAGAATATCTGTATTATTGCGCATCCGCTATTCTAACAAATATCCGCTGTCTCGCTTTCATACATTTGTGGTAGGCTAACGCCGAACAATATAATGCCAAACAATACCACGTCTTTTATTCCGATAAGCGAGATTACAAAAAAAGACAGGATTGGGCGCGTTTCGATAACCCATCGCGCATGCGTTTTCAATTTATTCACACCCTAACAAAACCTAATACAGCTATGTTTATATAATGGACAGAATTCTGTGTCAAATCTGCATTAGAATAACTAATTCATGTTCATGGATCAGCGAATGACGGGAACGTATCGCTTAAGAGAATGATAAATAAATGTCAGAAAGAAGGCATACCAGACTGAAAGAAGATGTAGCCGACAATTGAGAAGTGGTAGACGAGGATGAGAGCCAATAGCCCGGTCAAAATGATCGACTGCCAGTTCCTCGTCACAGATCGAATGACATTCCTCAGCGTCTCGTCACTCGCCACTATATCCAGCAGCTGAAATGAGCAAAATTGTTGGAATCATTCATGTATGCTTCAAAGTGAACGCACCAGCACAGAGTAGGCAAGAGGATGGACGACTAGGCCGAAGAGACAGAGCAGACAGTAAGAAACGTGATACCACACATCCTTATCGTTCATTCGCTCTTTCCACGACTTGTCGATTAGACCTCTATTGCCAATGTAGCTCGTCAAATGCACCGTTGTGTTCACTATCTGAAACGAATGAAAGAATGACTATGTTCATTTAAAAGCAAAAATTGTTGCGCAAACCCCGTAATTCGTTTTTACAAAATCCCTTCACAATCTGACTATCATTTAGGTATCTCGGCTTAAGCATACAGTACACAATGGCTTCGTAAAATTGTGCAAAAGTGCGACACAACAGTACATCGCAGGACATACCTGCAGAAAACCGATGAGATATAATGTGGTGGTAACTCCAAAGATGGCTATGAAAAGTGTCGAAAAACTGAGCAACACGGCCGCTATACCAATGTAAGAGCCGCTGCTCCGACCCAGCGATGACCTGCAAATAACAAGGATGGTTACCGTATATGACTAAATAGACGCCTCGGGACCCTATTTTTTCGAACTGCTCTGAGAAAGTTAGAGGTTTACTTGAAGGGAGGTTCTACTTGAACGAATTATCTATAGAAGACGAATGATTGTTAGTAAAGATTAATAATTAATGATTAAACTATACATTACAAGCTTTGAAACGTTTAAAAATATCGAATATTGACAAAATTAACGCTCAATGGTTGCTTGTAATACAAGAACATTTATCAAAATTATATCCTCCTTAATCAACCATTCGCACTCACTTTTCATCCCACGTCGACCAGAGGAAGAACAACGAAGCAAAGGACGACACGTACAAGAACGGATTGGTTGCAGTTAGACTGCCTGAAAAAACCAAATAATGAAAGGATTATCGCTGAAAAAGTAAATAATCGTACCATAGTCGAGAGTTTGATCGAAGGGATAGAAGAGGGCAATGACGGCGTTGGAGAGAACGGCTAGGAAGAAGGACAAGCGCGACCACAAGCGCAAGCGCTTCGTGCACGCGCTTAGGTATGTTCGGTCTGAAATGATCACTTTCCAACGCAGCCAAATGCACTAAAGTGACATTCGTTTATACTGGTACTTGGGGGACCGACCAAAATTGACGGTATAAGCGAAAACGGTAAAAACGAATTTTACTGTAGGTCGCATTATATTTGTAGTCGGTGCCAGCCCACCGAGTAATTTCTTCGCGGTCTCCTTATAAGCTGTCTCCCACCTCCCATTCTCCCTTCATGAGACCACATGATAACAATATTTTATAAATCCGTAACTCCAGTAACAAATCCATACAGCATAAAATCCAAAAAAGAGATCAAACAAGCAATTAGCTACCTTGTAGCTTCCTTTGCCACTGCATCTCTTGGTACATCTTCGGCCACTGTCCGAAAAAGTCTGTGATTTTGGAACCCTGCGCATCGCGTTCTGTGTTCAGGTAGACGTTTTGACGGGTTTCCGGGGTCAGGTAATAACAGATGACATGGATCGGGAAAACCACTCGCTCCATTGTCCTGTCATGGCGAACTATCTGAAATCAATGCATGAAATCTCTACAGTAGCAATCCTATCAAAGAAAATTCCAGCATGGAGAATGATATACAGCAATAATCGAGCGCATTAAATAAAAAACAACAGGATGGCAAGAAACACTATCACTCACCTCAATTTGGGCTGTATGCTCTTTGTAGTAGCGGAGTGCGTTTTTGGTGAGTTCATCTTTGGCCTGATCTGGATCAAGGAGTGCCGCCAGTTCTTCGCTGTGTCTAGCCAGCTGATGAGCGAGGATGTAGATGTTGTGGCCGACCTGCATCGAGAAGATTAAAGAGGAGATCTGTGGAAGGTTAGGATCGGCTACGCGAGAATACAATAATCTCCACTTTTATTCTTCGCTCGAGTTTTATGGTTGATTTCCATTGCTCTCACACAGTCTCTTCTTTACCTCTCCCAGCTTTCGCTCTTCCCCCGCCTCTCACTCGTACAATCACTTGTAGCATAGTGACAAGGGGAATTCAAAAGCGACCCCATTCGAGCGTTCAAAAAAAATGCAACCATACTTCCTGAGGATCGACCAGCTCGCTAATGTGAGTGGTGTGAGGGGTGTCATATGGGTCAGAGTAGGTCGACTGCTCGGGTGTTACGTCGATCTTCGGCAAGGCGCTGACGGAATTGTTGCGGTAGGTAAGACTGGCCTGGTTAACCTGAAATTATACAAAATTCTCACATTCATTCCCTAACTTTTAATCAAAACTCTAATAATTTCCTAATTTGGTACATTCATTTTCAATTTCTCTAAAATTTTCGCATTTGCACGAAGTTTCGATGCATATTCCCTTTATTTTGGATTAAGAGTATGTATATGAAAGTTAAAATTGTAGCGGAAGGACTGAGGTAATCTCAAACAGTGGGGCCACAAGTTTACCTCATGAACTTGCTGCTGCAGTTCGTGGCGGAATCGGTAGACAGCCATTTCCTGCGATGCCGCCATTTTGTATGCCTCGGCTACCGCTTTGAGCTGAAAGCAATAAGTGATAATTTAAGTCGATAGAGCTTCCTTTTGCCAATTAGCGCATATAAAAACCAAGAAACGACTATAATTGTTGATGAAAAACGGTGTTCACGCACCAAAAAGCGAGCTCATCGCTGCCAACTATGATGCCCGACTCGATTTCTTCTTACTAATAGGAAAATTTTGATTATAATAGTTTACTAAGATAGACGGATAAAATTTGCGCAGCATGCCATAATCTCACAATGTATAGACTAAACCGTATAAGTAGGTAGTAAGGCGACAAAAAATGTAAAACAACTGAATACTGTTATTAACTGAACAGATAGAGAATGTATTCAATAGAAAACAAACCAGCTGTTTCGGGCCGCCTGACATGTGCGCCATATTGGCGAGTACGCGTTCGGCATTTTCGCTGTCGTGGCGAGACTCCATCACGGCCAGCAACAGTTTCGACGCGTTACTCTGCAAAATATATGGATAGAAATGGTTTATTCCAGTAAATGGGAGATCGCCAGATTTTGACTGGTATATCTCCTCAAACTGTTGGCAGTACTTGTTAGTAAGCATTTATATGAGATAACGGCCAAATATTCTATTTTTAGGCCAAAACAGGTCATACTGAAGTCAACTTATTGCCAACCTTAATTTCGAGCGCCAAATCCATGTGGTAGTCGGCAAGCGGTTTGATTTCGTTCAGCACCAACGAGATGATGATGTCCAATCCATTTGATTCGTGCATCGCTATTGTATTCTGAAAATTGAAATTCATTTATTATACAAAAGACTTCATGATACAATAGTGTGCTTTCGGCAAATTAGATATCGCGCACTCATGTTTAAACTGAGCGCAAAATTCGAACATATCAATACTATAGTAGCTAGAAACTTGCCTGATTCTCATGGCACGGTCCTTGGCAGAATTCAGTGAGCGTGACGAGAGTTTGTGTAATGAGGGAGAAGTTGTGCTCGCCAATTTCGCGAAACACGCCGAGACTGCCCTTCGTGCTGCCGCAGATCGTGTCCAAAAACATCAGCGTCTCCGCCACCAGGTTGTAGTTCGTTCGAGCGCTTTGATTCCGCAGGAAATTCTGCAATAAGACACGCAACTTTTAAGCTCTTATTTATCGAGCTTTTAGCGACAAAACAAATCAACAGCAATGAACATGAACAAACAAGCAAACCTGTAGGAGTGAGTTGTGATTTTCACAGAGCAGTTGTAGAAATCGAAGTATGGGTTCCACGAGAGCGATTTCGGCGGCCAGAGTGCTTTCCTTTCCGCTGAAATATGCAGCACTGCATAATAGCAAACAGCTGTCACTGATAAAAAGGTAAGTGGCGTTCGCGGTCCCCCGACGGACAAAGATAGAATATGTAAAGGGTAGCAAACCCGATCCAAACCATTTTCGACCCATAAAAATCATCAATGTAAGTGCTGCTACAAAAAACCAGAAAATCCGACATTTAAATTTCGTGTTTTATCAATTTCTCAAACAATTTCCCACCACTGAATGTACAACACATAAGCGACGAGTTAATAGACCGTACGCCAACCAGAAATCACTGATATCTTTCAAATTTTTTTTTCGCAGCTGTATGCTGTCGGATGGTAGAGGAGTAAATTACCGTTCATCGTCTTGTTGATAATTCTGGAAGTCGATAGCGTTTGGGCCCATGGAGCCAAGCGATTCATTAATATGGTCGACGCTTATGGAAGATGCCCGACTGCGACTGCGCCCGGGTGTCGGACTATGGTGGAAGGAAATGTGATCGTTCATTTCCGGTAGCGGCGTTGCGCCTACCGACGCTGAAACGCTATCTCTCATCAACAACGCATATACGCCACAAGCGTAGCCAGGCGCAAAGCGAAGCAAAGCAAAGCAAAGCGTGGTAAAAGTGAGAAGGCTTCTGTTGGTTCATGCAAATTCGGCGTGGTTAGTTAGGATACGTCTTCGTTCGACTGCCATCATGCTTTAGTGTCAAAATGCCTACGGTAACACCTGCTTGAAATGGTTATTCGGAAAATCATAATGGAATATAGTCAAAATTTTCTAATAATAGCGAAATGCACTGAGTGGGACACTCAGCTGACCGTAAATTACTCGTAAGCAAATGACCTGAATTACCTACGCTTGGCTTACCTAAGCCACAGCCTATAAACAAGGCCACAACTTCAAAAAGGATTTTAAATAAGCTTTTGCGCTTCTTCATTTCTCAGCGATTCAACAAAGCATCACCTTTTCCGTCACCATCAACAATTGGACCGCCGATCCGAACAACAAACGCGAAACTTAACCAAACTAATTTTCGGATCTGAAGCGTTGAGGCGTCGCCACCTTAAGCAAGGCCTCCAGTAGCGCAAGCGAAGTGCGTAACCGGTCAGTTATGCTCACATTTCCTACTGATCGTTGGTGACTTGCCGGTATTTCGAGAGCGTGAATCGCCACCCGACAGCATGTCGCTCTTAAGTCGATTCTGGGCCTGCTGCAGTTTCATGTAGAAGACTTTGAAGAACTGCTCGGCGACGTTGCGCTTCTTCAGTCGCTTGTAGAACGACGTCTGCACCTCCGTGTTGCCCTCGTGCAGCAGCGCCTTTGCCAGCTCCACCGTCCGCAGGAAGACGTCGTGTGACGGGTCGTGCACCACTAGGTCCACCACGAGGTCTGCAATCATATAATATTTGTTGGACTCTACCAACGAGTGATCATTCTTATATTGCCCTCGTCCTGAGCAGACGCTCGCAATCTTACCAGAGCATCAACTCTTCGATACAACTCCCCTTTCTCTCTACCTATATTATATTGGTATCTTGGACGTAATAAACCTGAATAAGCTCACGAGTTTGTATAGGTTCACCCTCATGGTCAAGTAACAACAAAAATGAACAAACCGGACGCTCCAGCCGTATTGAGCTTCACTTGAATGTCGTAGAGCGAGGAGTCGGTGCCGAGAGGCACCAACTCGCCGAACTGCGCGGCGGTGGTCGTCAAATCGAGCGAGTCACCGCTGCCCAGCACGGCTTCCTTTCCGAAGTACCGCTCCAAGAGCATCTTTCGCACCACGCGGCCCTGAATATCACGCGAGTTATTACTGTAAGCGGCGATCCAAATCAATACGGTGATACAGAAAACTTGATATAGGCGACGCGCTTCTCAGTTTCGCCTCGCCATGCCAATGCGGGACCCTTCCCATTTGTAATGCTATGCTTAATGTGCGCATAATCAAAATTTCAAATGGGCGCGAAATTCAAATACAAAATGCGCGCGTAATTCAAATCTCAAAATCACTGCAAGCGCCATCCTTATCTGCGATTGAGGAACGTCAAAGAGGTTGCAGTCTGTGCGTTCGATTGGTATTTTTCCATTTAAACAGGGACTTTTCACACCACAGGTTAAACTGGATTGTACGTCGCCTATATAGTTGAGGACAAATTGCGATGAACAAATATTCCAAGCTCCAAAGTATTATAGAAGAGATCGAAAATTAAAATATAAGGGTATATAACAAAAAGAAAGTAATAAGAAACTCAGAGGTTTGAGCCAAAAACATGCAAGAATGTTTACCAAATAACTATTCCGTTTAATTTTGTGAAACACAAAGAAGTAAAATGTTTTCTTATCACACCTGATCAATGTACCAAAAAATTCTCCTAAACTGAAAGGAAGTAGACGGACTTGCATCCCGATTCGTCATTTTCGCATTTGATTTTGTCAATTCACAATAAACGCGGAGGTATATTTATGACGAGATTATTTGTGAAGTTGACGAGATCGAAGGCAAAAGTGATCAATAAAAATGCAAGGGTGGCGAAAAAGGGCGAAAGACCCTGCAAAACCACTCCGTAGCTTCAAAAAGTGTCAAGATACGCTATTCATATCGAAGTACATCATTTCCATTTGAAATTAGATATCTTCAAATCAAGTCTAATATATTTCAAACTGAACTGGAAACTCTTCAAAAACCAATTGAATAAGGTGTCTAATTTGATTTGGAAAACGTTCAGATTGATTTTAAAAGTGTCCATTTTCAAGTGGAGCTGATCATATTTCATACTTATACCTGCGGTCTCGTGTACTGAAGTTAAATGGCAGCAATGCATTAGATACAGAATAGGCGTGTTAAATTATCATTCTAATAAACTGCGAAAAAAACTACTTCTACATTATTAGTCGCAACCTATGTTCTTACTCTATGAAGCAAAAAAGTTTGTAATAAACATGGAGAAATCATAAATTATAAGTTGCATTTCAGCACAATGACTAAATTAGTCACGGGGATTAATAACTAATTACACAATCGCAGGTATAAGTATGTTTAACAGAAAATGATAAAACAGAAACATTTCAGTGTGAAACGAAGTGATAAAAGCGTGCGAGAACTAACTGATTCGAACATAAATTGAACAAAACGACACAGAGCGCGTGAGTGAGTGCTAGAACGCATAGCAACAAACGCCACAGAGCTCTTACCGCCTCGGAATTCATCAGAATCGCTATCTCTTGGTTGGATGACTAAATGTAGACGACTCATTACAAGTACTCAATGCAACGCTTTGGATTGTCATTTAAAAATATGAAATATATAGGAAGGCACTGTTATCTGATTAAATGCGCTGAAGACGCTAAACTCACTAACAACCGCATGTTGAGAGTGCTTTGAATGGCACTCTGAAGCACTCTGCACGCATCGTGTACTCGAAAAATACGCCCGGAACTTGTCATACGATTACTTAAAATTCCGTTGTAATTCCATTACTTTCGCGTAACAAAACACAAAATTACTAAACCATGATTGGTGCCTGACAGAACATGATAAAAACAACGCGATTGATACTAGAGGGTTTCTACTCGGTTCAAACTCTGCTCTTCTACTCTAAAGAATATCCTTTGAAAGTTACATAACATTCCGAAATCATGGCGAACATTTAATAGCTGCATGCGGACAACGGGTTAGTAGGTTTAA
>NIUQ01005652.1:0-10283 GCA_002796945.1 Plectus sambesii
ATATTACTAATCGTACATTGTTTCTGAGCCAAAACGTGCTGTAATTAATCTTCGGCTAGTAACGCACAGTCGTGTTTCGTGCAGTAATTGCCTTCTTGCGAATAAATTTTGAGTGTGAATAATCATCTTTGTCGTCGGTTACTCGTTAGCCGAGTTTCATTTTTGCTTGAATACTTACACCACGTATCGTATTCGCTCTGTCGCAATAAATATAATATTTGCATTTCAAACGTCTTTAATGAGTGACGTAGACAAAGCAGAAAGATGACAAGGTTAATTTAGTATTGAAGGTTCAATCATGGTCCCATAAAGTAGGTCCCTGATATAAAACATGGATCAACTTTTCGAAATACCCTTTTAAGAGTGCTGTCATCAACTTTCTTCTCGATGAGCGCCACGCTAATGCCGTTGACTTCTTTGATTAGCTGCAGCATTATTCAGTAATGCGTCACTTTTCCCATCAATAAAATAGGCTAATTAGTCTCACAACGACTGTTATTTATTTCAAAGCAGTACAAAAATAACACATAAACTGCGTTAAAAATAAAATAATCGCTGAGAAAAGCAAGCAAAACCTGAAAATGTCAAAAAATGCGTAAGTCAGTACAATCTCCAGTTGGCCATCTCATTCCGCTCAATGATCATCGTGTCAATAGGATTAAGAACAGTAAAGCAACATCAAGTTTCAGTTCATTTTCATGCGTCTTGGACTAGACTCGCACATGCTCGCTATCCTTTAGTTCGCTAACCAACTTGGATACATCCCCGAGTTGTCTAATGTGCTCGACTCGGCGAGCGCTCCGTCGCCTTCCGTAGCACCTGCCTGTTGAACAGTAGGCAACGCAAATCGGATTACATGCTGGTTGGCAGTAGCCAGAGCAAACGGGACGTTGAACAGAAGGATACGAAAGATAAAATGGTATAGGTGGGGGTGGTGGACAGACTGGCGGTGGGGGACAGAATACAGGTGGTGGCGGTGGTGGTGGAAGTGGGCATATCACTGGCGGTGGTGGAGGTGGACACACTGGTGGAGGGGGACACGTTGATGGAGGTGGTGTGGTCGGTGGAGGCGGGCAAGTTGGCGCTGGCGGCGGAGGAGGGCAGGTTGGTGGAGGCTGAGTTGGTGGAGGAGGAGGACAAGTCGGTGGCGGCGGCGGAGGAGGGCAGGTTGGAGGTGCTGGTGTCGGCGGTGGAGGAGGACAGGTGGGAGGAGGAGGACACGTTGGAGTTGGAGGACACGTAGGAGTTGGCGGAGGAGGAGGACAAGTGGCTGATGGCGGCGGAGGAGGGCAGGTTGGTGGAGGACAAGGTCGAGGGGGACAAGTTGGTGGTGGTGTTGTAGGAAGCGATGGGGTGCAGCAATTAGTTTGCGGAGGTATTTGAGCGCAGCAGCCGGCCGAACCACAGGCCTGGCAGCCATTTTGTGCGTTAGATGGCAAGTTCTGCCGTTTTTGGCGCTGCGCAGCTATCATTTTATCAAACTTGTTGGCCTAAAACAATAGGATTATATTCATCAGTTTTTTTCAATTATTGCAATCTGTTTATGTTGTAGGCACAATATAAGTTATATAAGCGAACAGTCTGAGTTTGCGGAGCGGAAAATATATAAATCGGGAGCAACGCATGGCCAGGACCCTTCAAATAAGCTGCGAGTGCCAAGTCAGACCCTCACCCGAAAACTTTTCAAACTAAATTCTTTAATTACCTGCACATTTACAGTAGCAAGCAAAACGATTGCAATCAAGAACTGGACTTGTAACGTCATCCACATGCTGATCGACTATGATGAACAGCAGTATCACAGACGCCGTGCTGACTTGTAAATGCAGCACTGCTCAGTTCAGTTCAGCCCCCTTAATAAATGCCGTCTGGAATGTGGAACTGGAGAGGAATCGTGCTGATGATCGTTTGTTTTTCTGATGCGTTCTTTTGACTGTTCTTTTGTATATCAATTGTAACTTTGTATTCTCGTGCGGACGCAATACACATTGACACAACACATTTGAGGAGCAAACGAGCGTCAACACAGCAATGAACACCAATACGAAGCAATTTAGAAGAAAAGGAGAATAAACAATTGTGTCCTATGCTCGGCAGAGGATGCAAGTGTAGATCTTTACAGTGAATATGTGTAAGCAAATATGCACTTTTGTTGCGGTAGAGGAGGCAAAGCCTCGCGTCTTGCATGTATCATTGTCAATTGTCTCATTCCACAGCTGCGCCTACGATAAAGTTTGCAAGCGCCCTGTGCTACTATTTGAATATTTCTTGCTATGCAAGCGAGAGATAATAAATTTGATTTTGCTAGCCAAATGGTTCTTTTTCTGTACACGTAAGTAGAGTCGAGAAGAGATATGCCCACTTCTGTTATATGGAACAGAAATTTTATTGTATCTACAAAATATAAGACGAATTTTTTATAGTTTTACATTTAACAAAATTATTTTATTGCGGTTAGCAGAGGTATAAATACGCCCTAACTGCGAGCGTATAAACGTTTCATTGATACTTTTACTGGAAGTATAATACACCATGTTAGTTCAAATGTATATATTCATCATTTATATCGTTTACTCAAAGCTTACTCTGTAGCATTTTCGGGTCAAAACACTCGGCATTACCAAAAATGGCAAGGTACGCATTGTGTTTCTGCTTGAGGCGAATAGCCTTTAGTGAATGCATTGAGCTACTTCAGCAATCGTCGTCATCCTGCATTTTTGCTTCTATTTTGGTGTTTCGAATCTATTGCATCATACTCTTCTACACAAACTGGTTTAGCGGACATAGCGCTCAACTCTTCCACTGTCGGCCGCACAGCAACGAAGCGTGTCCTTATCTTACACCTGCGAATTCCGCGAGGCTTAATTGGAAATCAGGGCGCAGAATGGTTTTGCATAAGGTAACTATGAGACTCGCAAAAGTGCTAAGTTGCTGCGCATAGCCTAAACCGCGACGGCAGCTTTTTATAATTCAATCTAAAAAAACACGGGCCATAGCACAAATCGAGCGAACTTGGGCTCAGTTCAAATGTCGTCATCGCAGTTTAAGTAAACAGTTTAAGTTAAAAAGTTAAAGTAAAAAAGTAAAAAGTTTTTGCACATATGCGAGTGTTGTAACTCGATCGTTCGATGTCGCTCGGCAAGCTGATTCCATTAAAGCGTTAGAATTTGTGCATACTACAACGACACGTTGGTGACAAGCTAAAGATCAGAAATATTCCTTATGAGCTTTTGCTGATAAATGAACGCATACATTCTGCGAGTTAGGAAATCTGTGGTTTGACTCTTTCTATAGCCCTTGTTATTTTGCACGGTAGCTGGCATCGGATCACTGTGTCATGTAGCTTGGTGAACTAGCGGAATTATACATCGCTGCATGAATTCAATCCAATCTACAGCATCATTACAAATTTTTACTGACTTCGACAATACCTGTGGCCAACATTAACTAATATTTATTGTTCATTTGCCAAATAGGCGTTTGAGCATCGCTGCAATGATATTATTATCACTTTTCTGTTGCCTGCCTGGCTGCACAGGCTGCTGCTGGACTTGCTGAGTTGGCTGTTCTTGCTCTATCAGTCCTGACTGTGGTTGGGTTTGCTGATCTGGTTGTTGTTGTTGCTGACCTTTCTGTCCTGATGTAGGTTGACTTTGCTGTACTGGTTGTTGTGGCCCTTGTTGTACTGTCTGCGATTGGTTTTGTTGTGCCGGCTGTTGCTGACCGTTTTGTCCTGGTTGCGCTTGATCTTGCTGTACTGATTGAGGTTGACTTTGCACTGCTGTTTGTTGCTGCCCTTGCTGTACTGTCTGCGATTGGTTTTCTTGCGCCGGCTGTTGTGAACCATTTTGTCTTGGTTGCGTTTGACCTTGCTGTACTGGAAGCTGTTGCTCTTGTTGTACTGTCTGTGGTTGGTTTTCTTGTGCCGGTTGTTGTTGATCCTTTTGTCCTGGTTGCACTTGACCTTGCTGTCCGGATTGAGGTTGACTTTGCACTTCTGGTCGTTGTTGACCTTGCTGTACTGTCTGTGGCTGGCTCTGCTGGTTAGGCTGCTTTTGAATTTTCTGCCCTGATTGCGGTTGACCTTGCATTTCAGGGTGTTTTTGATCTTTGTTTTCAGTTTTTTCTTGGCCTTTCTGTTCTGGCTGCTGATCTTTATTATCAAGGTTTCCTTGACCTTTCGGTTCTGGCTGCTGCTGTTGATCTATACTATCCAGTTTATCTTGATCTTCTTGTTCAGGCTGCTGCGGTTGTTGATTGACATTTTCGGATTTCACTTGATCTTTTTGTTCATTTTGCAGCTGGTGACCTTTATTTTTCGAGTTTTCTTGACCTTTCTGTTCAGCCTGCTGCTGCTGTTGATCTTTAGTTTCAGACGTCCCTTCATCTTTTTGTACCAGCTGCTGCTGTTCCAGAATAGGAGAGCCACCACGCTGCTGTTGAAGGAGATAAGCGTCGACCGACTTGTACTGAAACGGTTTGCTCACATTAAATGTAACGTCTGAAACTGTACACTGATTTCGTCGAAAAGAACTGTGAACAGCTCTAATCTTTGAAGATTTTGAAGCTGAAAGCAAAAATTGAACATGACCATATGTTAGCTTCTTAGATTAGGGATAGGATTATATTTTAAACATGAAAATTTTCATCGGAAGAGCAGTCGCAAAACTTCTTTGCGTAAAATTTACGGAACCTTCTACTACTTGGCACATCGACCTGCGTTCAGACTTTTATGAAGATTAAAAAGTTCACGATCAGGTTAAACTGCTTTTCATAAAAAAACAGTTGATCAGTGATCTCTGAAGTCAATATTATACTTATCATGTCGAATAATGAATCTTCTGAAAGAACTAACTTGTCTTAATGACACTTATCTTGCATCTTTCATTGAGCTTTCATCCATGACCCTTTTTCAGTATTCTCTTTCAATATTCAGTAGTCAGTTCGTATTTTCATCACTTCTCTATCATGCGCAAAATTGAAAATCAGCTTAAAATTATTACCTGCTTCATTGTTTTGCCAATGAGAAAGCGGGGAGAACAGTGCAAATTGAGTACTGAATGTAGAGTGCTGAGATTGTTTTGTAAAATAAGCCCTACGGTAAGTCTCTTCGAAATGCACTGACAGGACCTGTAGGACTGCTTACACGAAACAGATGAGGACTAACTTTAGAGGAAGTCGGCAAGTACAATAAAAGAGCTGAGTTTACTTGAGGTTGTTCCTGGTAGTAGTGACTCTGAGGAAGCACTTGATACTGTACTGACTGCTGCTGAAGCGGAGGTGGGGCTGGCTGCGGATTGCCGGCCGGCTGAAGTTGTGGCTGCTGTGCATAGTAGTACATTTGCTGCGCTGCTACGGGTGGTGGATTATAATGACCATCTTAAAATATTTAATATATTGTTCGCAGTTCAATCTTCATGAAGCCAGCGCTTTTCCAAAAGTATCAGAAATCATGGTCATCCAAAATGCTTTAGTCACGTATAAAAGTTTTACTGTCGTGCATGGTCGCTGACAGTCCTAAATCTGGACCTGTTTCATAATACTGTTGCAAAGGCCTCGGACTGAAGACGGTCGTTGTGCACATTCTGCTGGACAGAATGCAGCTGCTGTACAAAAGGCTAATTTCATTGTATATTTGGCATTTTAGCGAGCCAATAATCTTGGGTCTCCCTATTTGGTCGGTACACTTAAGAGTCGCTTCGCTTGCTAGTCGTATAGAAGCAAAGCTCTCTTTAGCTAAGCTTGTAAGGACCGTTTCAGACAGAGAGCCCTCTACGGGCTAATTCCATCCATAAATCTATAAAGATCATTTTCATTCTCATCCTGCTCATCAATCCAGCGCCCAGGAACACGAGCTCTCCAACTGAGGCTATACTTGCTTAATGTAACTCGCTTACTTATTGCTGACGTTTGCTGCTGTTCGTGCATTACCGGCGGTTGCTGCGGCTGCAAGGGCGCTTGAGGCTGCATCTCCGGCTGCATACCGTGAGTTACCGTAAAGCCGGGAGCAATTCTCGCTTGTTGCAAGGCCGCTACGATGGCATTTTTCTGTGCTTCGTACCACGCTAGTTGCTGCTGATAGCGCAGTCTTTCCGTATCGGCTGGCGAAGGCTGCCACGCGACCGGGGACGGATGTAAAGGAACGGCTGGCGCGCTCGATGGAATTAAAACTGGTGAAGACAGGATTGGCTGGCGTAGAATGTAAGTTGCCTCTGCTCTTCTCGACGTTTTGGACTAAAAATTTAAGAAAAAATTGGTAACGAAAGCGATAAATGCCTAGTTGACTAATCCCAATTACGAAAATTTAAAATATTGCAAACGCTATTTGGCGCCTTTCGGCAAAGCAAATTTTTTTAATAACTTAGATACTTTTATCTAAGTCTCGTCATCAATGTCAACCAACCAAGTATATAAAGAAATGTGAGCCTCTAGTCGGGCGCGGTGTGCGTTACAACTTATGCTGCTGTTTTGCAAACGAGCGGAGGCCTTTCTTGCATGAGAAATTGACCATTTCAATTCAAATCTTCTCCCTTAATATAAATGCCATGGACATACCTTTAAAATTATTCACGATAATAAAATTACAGTTCACTTATTTAAGACGATCCCATATTCTGAATAACATTAAGTTGAATAAGCTCACTCAAGCCAGTGACAGTAACAGTTTTGCTTATTTAAAATTTTTCGTTACATTCCTCAACATGAATTAAACAGAAAGAAGCGTTACCTGCGCATAAGTGACTTGAAGCAATATAAACGTGTAAATAACAACTAATCGAAGTACAATCTTCATTGCGAGAATTGAACGAGAGCAGTTGGTGAAATAGGAATTCCTTGATGATGCCAATAACAAAACCGAAGTCAGGACAAATTGGAGTTACACAGTGCACTGACGATGTTCTATACGAACCAGTTCAGCGCTGCTGTTAAATACATCTTCGAATTTGAAAAAAGGCGCCTCGTGGTCATTTCTCGTGGCGGTTCAAATCGGCTCTTGAGGTCGTGCAGCGAAGTAGGAGGGGCGACATTACTCTCCACGGTGACTTGTAATTATACCTCTGCGCGCTGACCAGCGTGCTTTTGTGCTTTTGTAACCTGTTTTGAACATTCGTGTTTGTCAATAGCACAATGAGCCGCGCGACAAGTGTTGACAACTTCCACAGCTGATGACACTGATGTGCCGCCAACATAAACAAACTTTACCGAGGTTCTGTTACCTCCTTTTTTGCAGCACACAATAGGCAGAGAACGCCTGCGACTATTGATCACGCCATAAGGATCACGTTTTCAAATGTCTTTGTTACCACCTTTGTCCTCACATAAATCGAGCCCGTAACGTCCAATTTTTCTTTGGCGAGCATAACATGAGGGAACTTTTCGTAAAAATGCTGCACATGCAGAATCGCAAGAGCAATAATTGATCATTTTCCGATTTTGTCTGATGATTTTCGGTTTTCAATCAATCATTGCACTTGTAGTTTATGTCTGGGCTCTATATCATAACACTTTTGAGAATAGGGAAGGCATTGAGCCTCAAATCTGCGCAAACTTCACTGCAATATTTCATGCGAAATGAATATTGAAATTGAATATTTACTCAATTTTTCAATTCATAACCGTCAACCGTTTTTCGAATCAGCCCCTGGGTATTATCACGTTTATCTGGCTTAACTTGTTCGGTGTGGTGCAATGAAGGCTCAGAAAACTATGGAATTTCCTCGTTCCTTGTTTTACTGTACCATTTTTATTACATCATGCATTGTTTCACTCAACACTGATTCAGCAGCTTGCAATCATTAAACAGAAACTTCCCTATACGCTACTTATGTAATATCTGTTTAATGATTGAAAGCTGTAGCACCAGTTTTGAGTGAGATTACATTCAACCACAGAGTGCAAATACTATTGTTGTTGAACCGCTTGTGACTATCCCACCTTACATGCACTAGCTTATTAAAATGAAGTTGCAGAGTAATTTTGCAAACGAAGCTGTATATCGCAATACACTAGAATCCGTGTTCATGAACCTGTTCTCTAATAATCATACAGCTTCCGATTCGATACAAAGCATCTAGCAGCAATCAATGTGCTTGCAGCAAGCAGTGGGATCGTAATGGTCGAGCGTGAGAATGTAGTTGTAGAGGTCAGCAACAGCTTCGTCTCCAAGCTTATCACATACGTGATCAATGAAGGGGATATCGAGTGTGACCTTTTTGCATACGTAATCGACACCAAGATCGAGGGCCTCTTCAGTCAGCTTATCGATCTCGGGCAAGTATTTCTCGAGTTCTTTAAAGACATCCTCGCACGGTTTGCACAGGAAGTGAATCTTCTTATCCTGCAACAGTATAGCAATTTTCTATTTGTACGGCATATTCCTCTGCCGTAATATTAGCGTATGACCAAATACGGTGGCCATTAAACCGTATGGTGCGATGGTTGCTAGGCTTAAAGGTGCGATATTGTAGTGCTTGAAGGGATGAGCCTACACCAAGCAAAAGTTTATTAAATAAACATCTGTTAGCTATCTCTTGGGGATTCCGTAGCATTTTATAGCGCATAGGATAGACAATATTTATGCTCAGGTTAGATTAGAGATAATAACAAAACAGCATTCGCGTTACCTGTGGCGTCGCTTGGATAGCAACGACGATTGCCAGCAGTACTGCAATAGCGGTTTTCATGACTGTTCACAGAAGCTCGCAAGGTCGAGTGAATGAAACGTGCGTAGTCTCAACTTTTGTAAGCAGTGAAGACGTCAAGAGCCCCACCACCTGTCACTTTCTCACGTTTCCATCGTCAGCATGGTTACATAGCTTACTAACTGCGCATACCAGAGACCTTCCGAACAACACACAATACTGATCACGCAGTTTCATAAGATCACATGAGCGAGATGACAAATATGCATTTCAGCAGTGCATGATACACGTTCGCGTTGAACGAGAACTTGATTGAGAGAACAGAGTTGCTTATTAAATTCTAATGCAACTTCGCACTTCTGCAACTCATTTCACTTTCGATCGCAGCTTGTCCCGAATATTAACCCTGACATGAAACAGTAAAGGATCATCGTGAAATTCGTGTATTACAACAAGCCAGAAGTGTTTTGAAGCTTTTTGAAGTCTGAATTTCGTTGGTCATTAAGTTTTAAATTATGACTTATGTAAAAGAATCCATGTGAATGGAACGAGGAAATTATGAAAAAATAGTAAATATATAATAAAATATATCAGAACAGCTTTCAGCATCCCCCATAATCCAATTAAGATGCGAAAAGTGAATTATTTCATATAAAACTGTTGGTACAGAAAAATTTTCGGTCAAGTGTTGCCGCTTTTCTAAAGACTCATTTTACCAGCTCTTGGGCAGATATTTAGCCAGAACAACGTGCTCAAAGACCCCTTAGCATGAAGGTTCTTTACCAAAATTTATTCGGTAAATGAATGATACAGCGATATCACGTGTTTGAACACAAATGAGAAACTGCACACATTCTTGTACCTATATCCATGCTTGGTATCAAGTAAGAAGTAAAATATGAACGAGTGGCAGTTGCATAAACTATCGCAAATAGGAAGACCATGCGCAAACTAAAGGACGGCTCAGCCAGAGTACCGTACACTATACGCGCTACCTTGCTATTATTTAGGAAAGACGATTTGTTTACGAGCATAGAACATTGTCCATAAAAAGTATGTAAAACAACTTCGGAATTCTTAGACAATCATTAACGTATACCACCCATTGAGACCGTCGTCCTGTTTATGAACCAAACTTTCTCGAAAGTATGCCCTGTTGTAGTCAGGTTTCAAGAAGCTCCAATAGAGTTGCTAGCTGCAATGTTTAAGTGCTCCCGAACAGTCTGCTTGGAAGCGTAGCTTTTGGCTTTAATAAATATTGCCTGAGTCGAAGCTGCTTCTTAGAATGTTTTCAGCTCCATCTCAAAGTGAACTTCAGGATGAGCAGTTCTCAGGAAAGCTTGGTGTGCATGAGTTCCATTTAAATAAGGATACTTTCAAAATTACAGAGGATATTTTTCAAGTAAAATTTATATGGAAAATTTCTTTAGTAGAGTGAAAATAGTATATAGTGAACGCAACCGCTTGTGTCACCTGAATACATTCCAAGCAAACTGTTTGAATTCTAGCAAGATACGGTACTATGCGCGATTTAAACTTCATTATGGGCACTTTTTATTTGTGGCTGATGGGGGACTCCAATTTCTGAAAATATTAGCGCGAAATGAGCTTTTGGCATAGGAGAATCTTAGAATAATGAAA
>NIUQ01005653.1:0-10282 GCA_002796945.1 Plectus sambesii
TCTCCATTCGTCTGCTGAACTTCAGTATTCGCTTGTACAAAAGCATAGAGCGATGTAAATAACTTGAATACATTTGTTTTACAGTAAACGATTATTGTTCTTGTCTGTCAAATATGCAGTGTTCAGTTACTATGAATGAAATATGTCCAACTTGATTGGTTTACAATGAAGATTTTCAAGCGGTCTATTCTTGCGCCACTAGGCATGTTATTGTCGAACCATTCGGCTGGGGGATATTGTAACATCCCCCCCCCCCTATTATCTTCTGCTTTCGTGAAAAATATCAATTGAGCAGTCAATCACATAATATAATCTGCCTCGTCAAGTGGAGAAGATTGATATATAATGTCGAGAGCACACAGAATTGTTGGATGACGGTGAAATCGATCAAATTGTACCTCTCCCTTCATTTTCAACTGCCTCTCAAAAAGAAACGCCCATCTGCATCGCTCAGTGAATTTTTTAAAAGTTACATTAGATTCTTGTTCGCGGGATTATATACATTGCTTCGGACGTCAGTGTTTCCTGCCTAGCCGAAGAAGTGGCGCCGTGTCTGTTTTGTTTCTGTTACCTGTGCAGAAGGTTTGACACGAATACACTGAGCATTAGCAAAAACAATACGACTGTCCTCGAATTATGGAATTTCTGGAGCGGCGAGGTCGGCAGGGGTTAGTGGCAGCTGTGTAACTCATATTCATTTCCCTCTTTCTCCCTGACGCGCTCAGAAATAAGCCGCTCTCCAACGCCTGCTCCGTGCGCATTTGTCATTCATTATTTTAAGCTCTGCTAAAAGGAGGACATTACTTCGTCAAGATGTCGATAAAAAATATGTGTTGCGTGAAAAAGTTATCGGCATTAGTTGACAAGTTGCGGATGGTTGGGGTTGTAAGTAATGTGAATATGAATAGGATGCGGATTTCCTTCATCTAGATTGCACTAACTTTCGGCGTAGGCGAAGCTCGTGGCTTATTGGCGTTAAAGTGGATGCCATTGTTATGCTCTAAGGCACGCAGTTATCTGCCATAGGCTTTCATTAGTAAGCTATTTACCTATATTAGAGGCGGGGAGACATCTCAGAAATGGTCGCAAAAGTCCAAAAGTCCTATCTCTACGCGACCAAAACGCTTTGAATCCTCAGTTTCCGATATTTGAGTTGCAAATTTGCTTTATGGAAACTGCGTATTTCCCCTCAAATTCACCGCTTCCAGCAATTGTGCTCATTTCTACCGTCATCTCACTACCGATGAAGGTTAATGTCGACGATTCAAGCTTCAAATGATGCGCTAGGGATCAACTATTGGTGTCGGATAACGTACAGCGCTAGCGCATTTAATTATCCAACGGAGACCGCGCGCTTAATCGTCAAACAGGACCATTTCTCCTTTCATCCGCTTGAACTCAGCGGATGCCGTCATACTATCAAGGTTGGGGATTCACCGCCCGCTCGAGCAATTTTGCCAAAGGTCCCTCATCTTTGGAGAGAGCGCGCAGATCTGATCGCTTCAGTCCATGCAGCAGATTCGATTGAGACTCTAACCAGGGGCCTATTTCATAAAACTATTGCAATTGCAGAATTGCAGAATTGCGTTGCAATTTGCGTCGTCATCACGCAATTCTGCAACTTTCTGTTTCATAAAACTGTTGCAGTTGCAGAATTGCCGAGTTGCGTTTGCAACAGTTGCAGTTGCAGAACAGCAAAATTGCGGGATTGCAATTTCAAAAAAGTGGCACTATTCCGCAATTCTGCAACAGTTGCGAAGAAAATCTCGCACCGCAAATCGTAGTGCGAAAAAAAGTTGCAATTCCGCTATTCTCTCAAAAAGATAAAATTAATGTAAAATGAATGAAGAATAAAGCAGAGTACTAAGACTAGCATAGAAAGAGAGCATAACGATGAGTGAAATGATGCGAAATCAGTGAATTTTTCCTATTTGTAACGAGTTAATGGCATATCGGGACAGTAGTCAATCAGAATTTTGAATTTAAAAGTAAGCCGCCATGCAAATTACAATACGGTATCATGCGATCCGACTTGAGAGTCACACTACTAATTTAAACGCCCTATTAAGATTGCTGCAGAACTACGGGATTGCGGAATTGCAGTTGCAGAGTTGCGAAAAACTTTATGAAACAGGAAATTGCGGAATTCCACTTGCAACTGTTGCAGTTGCGGAATTGCAGTTGCAATCGCAACAGTTTTATGAAATAGGCCCCTGGAAACAGGGAGGTCATCTGGCTCGTATTATTGTTATAGTTATAGGGTTATAATTGGTATCAGCCTCCTTAAAGAATTAAATTTCGGAGAGGGGTTGCGTTGACTCTCCTTGCTATATGCAACGTGTGGAATTGCTTTCTCTTTGATCTTGTAATTTCTCATTTGACACGAGTGTAATATATGAATAGAAGAAAGTCAAGCGAACCAGAGTGGTATGATTTGGGGGGGGGGACACTTGTAAACTACAATTACGTAGGCAACGGGGTGCTAAACGGCATTTGAGGCTTAAATTTAGTCCATTCGCACTCATTTAATCAACAGGGGTTAAATCCAGCTCCACGGGAGCAAACTCAATGTACGCATAGCCTTATTCTCATCGATTAGAAATTTCATATCAGTTAAGTCAAGTTCCTGCAGCTGATCTTAAATTTTCTTTTTAATGAATTTGTAAAGTAAATTCAACATATTATCAAGGTCTGATTAAACGACGTGCGAGTTATTCTTAATTCTCAACAGTAAATGGGCTAAAAGTAGAGTTGATATACATCCGTTCAAATAGCCTTCATTGTTAATAAATGAATAAAGACCACAAATCGCTGCAATTTGCAAGATGAAATTAGCGCTCTACATTCTCTGCTTCACGCTGTCAGCTGCGAAGGCCGAGCTTTAGCAGAAAAAAGTTTCGTTTTGACGCATCTTTGCAGAAAGCAGATGTCTCAGATTTACGAGTGCCCTCGATGCGCAAATACAAAGGCTTGGCGTCTAGAACTAAATGTACAACGAGTCAGAGCACTGCACGACAAGGTGCGTGCTCGTCAGATATATTTGAGAGCGCATAGAGGACGAATGTTTATCAGCGTGTTACTGCATGGACGAACGCACGAAACGGACAGGGATTGACTTGGTAAGAAGCGGCCGTTCCACAATCTGTTTTGCGCAACCACAGAGAAAGTAGTTGCGACGTCCAATATGGGAGAATTGGTAGGCGAAAAGCTTAAATTAAGTGTCTCCATAAATTGAAAAAAAACCTGGAGCTTGCCGGAATTGATCAATCAATTTGCAGCCAGGCTGCCCATCCGCATTCAGCGGCTGACACAGAAGAGCTCTTGCCGACTTGAAACACGTTAAGCGAACGGTCAACGCATAGACCCATTAAAATACTCTTTGCCGATAGTGAATGGACGCTGTTGAGTGGGCCCTCCAATATGTGCGCGTTCAACTTCAACACCAATGAGTGAGAGAATTTTCAATGTATTCCGTCACAGTTGGTCGGCCGTGATGGTTGGGGTTCTTTTGCTCGCCCACCACAGGAGCTGATGAACGCACGGCTCTGCGATTCAAGATAGGATGGAGGAAGTAAGAGTTCAGAAGGTGGTCGAAAAATAACTCAAGGCAATTTGAGACTTTGGCAGTAGATAGTAAGGCAAGAAGCTTGCTACTTATGCATTTTATTCTATCGCGTATTTAGACCATTTAAAAAATTGGACACTTTTCATATTAAATCGGACGCTTTTAAAATCAAATCAGGCATTTTTCAAGGAACTTTAGCAAAGCGTCGTCCCATAAAACTTGAAAATAGGTCTAGTGGAAAGCATTCACAGAAATAGTTTGTAACAGTGTACACTGTAACTCAAAATGAAAAATAAAGCCTGAGCCCTAAAATTTAGGTAAAATGCAAAACGATACTGACGACGGTACGTTAGCGTTTGAATTGGTGGCTCTCCATGCGCTAAGCACCTACGAGGTGGTCTTTTGGTGCATCATGTACGGTACCATCGCTTTCCTCTCGGTCTTCGGCAATTCCGTCATCATCTACATCATCTTATGGCGTTGGGGCCTAAACAGCGTTACCAACTACTTCATTCTCAACTTGTCAGTCGGTGATTTAATCACCGGTCTCTTGGCTATCCCGTTCAAATTTCAGGTTTGTGTGAATATGAAGGGTAATAATTAGGGTTGTAACGGGGACGGGGAATTCCCCGTTCCCCGGGGATTCCCCGTCCCCGTTCCCGTCCCCGTCCCCGTCCCCGTCCCCGGAATTTCATTTTGTCCCCGTCCCCGAAATTCCCCGTCCCCGGAATTTCCAATTCCCCGTCCCGTTACAACCCTAGTAATAATAATATTGCTTGATTATTTCAGTCAAAATTTTTTCAGCAATGAAAATCGATATTAATTTGTATATTTAGGCGGCGCTGTTTCAAGAGTGGTACTTTCCCAATTTCGTTTGTCAGTTGGTTCCATTTATTGAAACTGTCTCCTTGAGCATCTCCGTCTTCACTCTTACGGGCAGTGCTGCAGACAGGTGCGATTTTCTTTATCTATTCGGAACGTTAACTTAGCGGGCGAAGTAGAGATGTCAGTCATTCGACTAAGTCGACTCGGGACCAATTTCATAATGCCTCTGCAATCACATCAGTTGCGAACGCAGCTGTTTTTGTGAAAATGGTCCCTGAACTGGAAAACTGTTGGTGCGCGGTTTAGACTAAGTGCACTTTTTTTGCAATCGTGCGAATACCATAATGCCCTTCATCAAAAATGTTCCGTATCCTGATTTCTACATTATACATTATTTCTACATGTATTTAACCATCTCGGCCTTATCTTAAAATACACTTATCATTCCGGCATGGGTGGCTGTAAGACTCGGGTATTTACCGAGAATAATGCAGACGCAGGCAGGTTTAACAACCAACCTCTTTAGAATGCTCTAAGGAGATTGCATTTTCCAGAGCTTATCGTTGAACTCATCAAGATAGCGATTGTATACTTACCCCTTCAGGTTTCGAGCCGTTCTCTTCCCAGATCATTCGAAGATGACGCTGGGTGTAGCACGGCTCATAGTGATTTTCATTTGGGTATTCTCCATCGTTGGCAGCTACCCATATGGAATTTTCCATGAAGTTATTGAACTGACACTGCCCGACTTTTCATTGACTATTCGCCAGTGTCAACCTATCTATGGAGACGAGAGCTGGTGGAAGGCCTATAACATCTACTTGACCATCATTCAGTATTTCGTGCCGTTAATTATCGTCGACGGTGCTTATGCTGTCATTGCTCACAAGGTGGGTAAACAGCTTCGAAATAAACCGCATAATTACTGAGATCCAGGCCAAGTCCCGTTTAATCAGTTTCTGCGTTAGCTCAAATTAACTCATTTTTAACATTGATGATATGGAAGCCGAAACAGAACTGTGTTTAAGCAAATCCTTAAAACCTTATGGGCTATACTTAGTCCGGTTGTACTCTACATTGGATCTGACATGAACAAATTACAATCCATTTCATACCAGAGCAAGATAAAATAAAGATTTAATTTGTGCGCATTTTTAAAACACCTTATTTACCTAGAGCATCGCTGTCAATAATCCAGCTGTTTCCATAATTTGTCCGAGTACAGATCTTGGGGCGATTTTATAAAATTAATGAAACTGCATGTGATTTGGCTACACTTGCTGTATATGCAATCACCGATCAAAATTGATATACATGAAAAGCACTTACTCTAAATCAATGATCGCAGTCATATGCGCTCCTATTTATATTAAAATTTAGTTAATGAAGATGAAAAATTACTAAACATTGTTTAGGTATGGGCTGCGCCGCCGCTTGTAGACTTGAAATCTGATCCTCGCGCTCAACAGTTCGAAGCAGCAAAACGACGGGTACTATTTTTAACTTGCTGCCCTTAAATTAAATCGCATTAATCTTGGGCATCAACAGTTAAATTAAGTGCCGAATCTTTGTAAATAAATTTCCAACTTGACCTCATTTTAACTCGAGGAAAATCGAAATATATGACTATTAAAGTAGTCCTTATTTAAATATGCACTCCATGCTCTATTTACACGCAATTTGCTCGCATTCTCTGATAATTCAAGCTTAATTTTATTCGGATAGGTGAATTTTTCCACTAAAATATAGATACTGACCAGGAATCAGATTCTATCGAAGACTGTCTGAGATTATAATCTCAATGAAGGTTTGCATCAAAGCTGGAATGCCTAATGTTAACCAATGCGCAAAAAATTAAACGAAAAGCAATGTTCTGCGGCGATCCTAGGAATGCGGCAGTTTTAACACTACTAAAACAACATATATCATGTACTGTTGTAATAGCAATTACATCAGTATTTTCCTCTTCCCACATTTGCTGACAGCTTTAATTTGTAGCAAACATCTGCATACCAGAGCCACATCACTACGTCATTTTATTAGGTCATCCGCTATGACGCAGAATTTTTCAAGTTTTCGCTATTTATGGATGAATTTCGTTATTCAGATCAATCGATTTAATTCACCTCCATTTTTCCTCCCTTGACCATTCTCATTCAGTATATTATTAATAATACGGGTTAGCGTTGCCTGAAGTGGTACATGAAATGAACTTTGGCTCATTTAGGTTGTCAAATTGTTGATCATTGTTGTGGTCGTTTTTACTTTTTGCTGGCTTCCCCTTGAAGTATATCTGGTGCTAAATGAGCTTCAACCACAAATAAACGAGTGAGTTTTTTACTTTTGTTAATATCTGAATAGTGACGCTTCATATCCAAATAATTTTGTTGCTCTCTTAATTGTAGTTGGCGGCATTTTTAATGAACACTTACTGACTAGCGGCTGAGAAAACGACGTCACGCTCTGGGGCGAGGTATTGACCATGACGGATGAGTGTCCATTTTATCAAACGTTCATCCCATCCTTTCTCTGTGAGTTTTGGCATTTCCAGTTCGGATTTACCGATAGAAGGATGAAGTAAAGTTATCTTAGAAATAGAAAAATCGAGATTCTCGCGTTCATTCATGAGGTTGAACAGTCAGGTAGCATAGTGGTTCAACTCCGTATTAGATTAATAATTTGCAGGTCGTGGGTTAAAGTCCTATCATGATCGAGCTGCTTTTTCTTCTTCCTCAATTCCTCAATTATAATAATACTGTTTACAGATGGTACTATATCAATGTGCTCTACTTTTGCTTCCATTGGCTGGCGATGAGCAATTCGTGCTTGAACCCCATTATCTACGGCATTTACAACGTAAGTTAGAACACTTTGGTTCAATATGATTATGAAGCAACGATTTCTCGTCATGATCCATTAGTCATTAGCGGGCTTTGGGATTGATTTTCTGGATTTTCTTTGTAACTAATGGGACATCCTTACTAAATTACAAAAGTATTAAACTGGTGAAGTAGATATCAATCTCAAAAACTATGAAAAATTCGCAGGTGATAACCTTGCCTCCATATTTCAGTGCTGCTAAGGCAGATAGAAATCCTGCATTCAGATAAAACGATTTCACCTCTTGCTCGGTCCATTTTCGGTTCCGACATTTGTTAATGGAAAGATTAGCGCTGCTGTTTAGGAGAAGTTTCAAAAAGAGTACAAGCGGTTGTACTTTCGGCTTGTTTATTGCGGTAAATACGAAGGCAAAGGACAGCCGACTGATGGTGACGAGATGGCAATTCGAAGCGAGGCGACCTACGACGAGAATACTGAAAACGCTGCGCAGTCTAATATGATGCAATCCTCGTTAAAAGTGCGACGCGCCACCAGCGCTCACGACTATATCGCTAGCGAATTAGGCCAAGACTGAGCACTAATACGGGTTTTGTGTTCTCCATTATATTTCTTAGTCAAACACTGTTATCTTGAAGAAACCGTTTCACCTGATCCTATTTAATATAATTATTATTTGCGATAAAAGTTTCTACGCGATTGCTGTCATCATTCACGCGATATATGGCCAGCGCAGGGCAACATATCATTTTGACTCTATATAGGATATTTTCCCAGTAAAACCGAACTTATTCAGAATCAAGTGGAATCTTAGTTGAATTGCTCTCTATAAACTGTCCAGCATTATTTAAAAAATGCCTGATTTAAAATGGAAACGAATTATCAAACAATCAATAAAGGCTCTCCTGCAAGCTTGCACTGCGGCAGAAAAGTGCGACGAAAACAATGTCATGAAAATGTTAAAAGTTGCTTGGGAACAAAACTTTTTGCTAAACAGCAGCGACTACTTGCATTACAATCATGTATTTTCTGTCCTATCGTATCGAGAGGAAGAACTGAATGGGTCGCTGCTTGTCCAAGCTATCGAGTAACACGTTGCTAAGCAACCTATCGAATCAAGACAAATTATGTCCGACCGATTTCCTCCTTTTATAAGATGCGGTGAGTAGTACTTTTTCACAAGTGATTTAGCAGCGCTTTCATTTCTTATCTTGGAAATATCCTACTGTCATTTGGCGCCGCTGAACTCTTGTTTAACTGTGATCGCCGAAAAGCGATAAGCTATACTTTGACAAATTTATACAGATTAATACCATCCTCCAACGCTTTTCATTGCCTGCTCATTCAAAAACGTGAATCAAAGAATCACATGCACATAGAATTTGATGTCATTAATTGAAGTAAGCTATTTATACTGACGAAAATATTTTGTCACGAGACGCATTATCGAATTGGTCATCATCGTCGGAAACATGAATTCATTTCTCGGAAAGCAGATTATTCCCGGGATTCTGTTCCATATTTAGCGTTGCATGGTTTTCATTTGAGCGCAAATATGTCAATATTTTTGTGAGTCGGACTATTTGAGCAGCAACCCTGGTTACACATGACACCGCGCCGCGCCTTTCAGACTTATCTTGCATAATATCTATCCACAAAACCAGCCTTCATGCGAACGAGTTTAAAAGCCCAGCTCAAAACGTTGTTTGTCAAACGCGTTGAGCAACTGATAACAAGACCAGCAAACGCTATTGTGTCCTTCAACGCAGTTCAACATGGCTCGACTTCTGCTCCCTATTTTTGCGGTACGTTGTCTTTGCTGTTTTTCTGTTATTGGTTTCTCTTGATGTTCTACTGCTGTTCTACTCGTAAATATGATCCTGAGAACTAGTTTTTCATTCGAATGTCTGATCTTTCTACTTTTATTCATTTTAATAAAGACATTTATAATCAACCAACTTACTGTCCAATTTGAAGAGGACATTATTGCAAGTTAATCAATTTGGAAAATTATCTTATTAAAATGGAAAAGGCAATTAGTTGACATAATAGTCTCTGTGCATGAACATTTAGAACAAACGTACAGTTTCTGGAGGAGCAGCCTTCTAATGATCACGATACTGATAATTATTGTAAAAAAGTAACTCTTCTCGATCAACCACTTTTTGCAGCTGGTCCTGGTGATTATTATTTCAGCAAGCCACGCTGCATGCCCAAGTAAGTTACTGTTTGAAGCACTAGTAATGTTAGCAAGACGTGTTCATATAGGATGCTTTGCAACAGTTGAGCTGAGAATAATGAGCGCCAATTACAGCCATTTGCATCTATGTAGACACATATTCACAGTCAATATTGATTGAATTGATGCGAATGTGTCTTTCTTAAACTCTATTTCATGCAAAGTGTTTATAGAAAAATGCTCACAAAATGAAGAATGTAAGGAATGCGGCTCCGCCTGCGAACCGAATTGCGAAGTGTCCGAACCGATGATCTGCACAATGCAATGCATCGTCAACGTCTGTCAGTGCAAGTCTGGCTTTGTTCGAAATAAGAGCACCGGCGCATGCGTCAAGAAAAGTGACTGCCCAAAAAAAGGCTGATTCAAGGCATACTTAATCAGGACGTGGTTTCAAGCGAGGCATAGTATTAAGTGGCAGCGATAACTTTTCGATATTTTGCTTACGTATCTCTCAATATATATGGATTCAAGTATATGTTGTAGTGCAAGTTATTTTGGTGTTGCTGATTACGTGTACACTTTATATGTTTCTCTGATTTTGGCTATGGCACATGCAACGCGGTTTCAAACCAATAACTTCTTTCGTATTCTTATTAAATTAAATCACTAAATCGAAAATCCCACGTTAGGAAAATACGATGTTGTCCGGTTCGACTTCGTGCAGGTGAAATGCATTGACTGTTGTTGTCTCATTCGAAAATATACCTAGCGCATAGTGGCCCTACTTTTCTAAGAGAGAAAATGTGAATGCTGATGTAATATGAAAATTTTATCACTTTTTCACATTCTCCTTGATAAAACTGAAAATGTGAACG